>CAUYQV010111643.1:0-15630 GCA_963574575.1 Galagoides demidoff
GGGACCCCGGGTTGCCAGGCCCCACCAGTGAAACTACAGCCCTACTGTCCTATCAGGGAAAATAAAAGTAAGAGTGCAATCAACCCCCGAAGTATTAAATCACTCACAGGCCTGTTAAAAAGTGTATAAGAATGTGTTCTGGTTCTGATTCTACAGGTACAAGAGTGTAAAAGTAAATGTAAACTATTGTCATTTTATAACATTTGTTCAGTGTTTATTAGAAGACTAGTCTCAGCCTGAAACAGTCTTGAAAACATTTGTGAATGCCCAATCATCACCAAACTTTTGGGTCTCTCCTTTTTTCTGTTTAACATTTGCCTGATTGTAATACTCTTAGTTGCCATCAGCCAAAAAAAAGGGGGGCAATTCTTATACACTTTTTAATAGGCCTGTGAGTGATTTAATACTTTGGGGGTTGATTGGACTCTTACTTTTATTTTCCCTGATTCAGTAGGGCTGTAGTTTCACTGATGGGGCCTGGCAACCCAGGGTCCCTGTTTAGAGTTCTTATCTTATTGGCTTTTATAGTTTTTTGTAGGCAGAAGAAGGTACCATGTAGAAACCCAAAAGTGGGACCCTAGCAAACACCAAAGGTGCCAGTGCCTTGATACTGTACTCCTCAGCCCACAGAACATTCAGAAATAGGAGTCTGCTGGACAGACATTTAAAAGCCATGCAATTTATGATATTTTGCTATAGCAGCCATAGAATATTCTAATAGAATAAGATACACTCAAATAATTTAAAATAAATTATCACATGGATAAAATAATAATTACAGCCACTCCCAAACTTTTATTTTCACATATCTTTGCCTCCCTATTTGCTCAGCAAGATAAGACACCTTTATTGGCTCCTGCAACTGTATCATATGCCCTGATTTTTGTCCAAACTCCACTGCACACAACTAAACTCTTATATATGATAGACTTTGTGGATAATCATTACTTATAAAACATCTTGACAAACAATAAATGACCAATGGATTGTAAAATTGAATACCTCATGGAAAATGATTCTTGAGAAAATGATTTTATTTTTAAAAGAAAATTTACTTTTTTGGCATCTGTGTGTTTTTTTCCTAATAAAACAAATTCAGTCATTAAAAAAATTCACAAAACTGAAGAAAGTATAAAAATAAAAAATAACATCGAATCTCATCAATGAGCCAGAAGTGCTGTTAATTTTGTAGAGATAACCTCGTAGACTTTTATTTTTATTACTGACTTATAATTTTGTATATGTATCATGAGCTGAGTTATTCTCAAACAACACATACTAATTTATCTAACAATAATAACTTCTTCTGCAAAGGTATTTGGAGGAAGGTAGCTAATAAATTTATGTCTTTCATATTGCTAGTGAATTAAAAAGTTTACCAAAAGAAAGTCCTTTCCACAAAAATTCAGAAAAGAAGGAACACTGTTGTATTACTGAGTAGGCAGAACCAAGTCCACGTATTAATACGTAAGTACTCTGCAGGTGACTAGAAAATCCAGGTAACAGTTCATCCTGTGCATACACCAAAACAAATAAGACTCTTCATGCTGCACTGTTTTTGCAGGTATGTAACACGTTTCCTTAAGATGAATGTCATTCTATTTTTCCATAAGAAGGCTTGACACTCAAGTTGCTATTACATGCTGAATTTTGCTGTATCCTCTTTCCTGGAGTTCAAACTACTCTTGGGAACCCAGGGAGCTATTTGCATAGTTGCTCATCTTCATCTGAAAGAATAAAAAACCTTTTCTTCCGTCCCTGACAGTAAGTGATTACATCCGGGATAGACACCTAGGTTATGCTCCCTTGGTGACAGGGAGCCTAAGGATCTGTCCTTCTGAGCGTTTACATTTCCAAAGACACAGAGCCCAGAATCTTGAAGATTTCCTGGGTTGCAAAGCTAGCAATGTTTTCATTAGCCCAGGAACGTTTTATTTATATTCAAAGGGTTAGAGTAAAGCCTCTAACCCACTTGTCTTAAAGAAACAAACAACAACATAAAACCTATAAAAAGGAGTGGGAAAATGAGTACTTTTAAGTTTATAAACAAGTAATCTTCTTTTCCTGAATTTATACATAATTCACAAAGATTCAATTGTCCTGGACTGACTTCATGGGTAGGAAAATAACAGATTTTCCTATTCTGAAGAAAAAAGCGCTGATTTCCCAGAATTAGTTCCATTGTGAAATACTCCTGCCCTGCTTTCACTTTCAACTTCCCAGATAATAACACACGCATACAGCGCACGCGTGCACACACACACAGAGTCTTATTCTCTTCTTCTCTGTTTTTCCCCCCTCTTTCTTTCTTTTAGAGACAGTGTAGAGAAATAATGTGAAATTCAGGAAATGGATTTTTAAATTTGAATTTCACTCAGTGACTTGCCAGCTTAGTGTAACTCATGGCCTTCAGGTGAACATATTAGTTAATCTCTTTCTGACTCATTTGGTGAACACAGTTATGTAAGTGAAGAAGTGGTTGATAGTGTTACTGGAATATCTTTTCTTTCTTTTTTTTTTTTAAAGACAGAGTTTCACTATGTCACCCTGAGTAGGTGTCATGGTGTCACAGCTCACAGCAACCTCAAACTCTTGGGCTTAAGGGATTCTCTTGCTTCAGCCTCCCACATAGCTGGGACTACAGGTACCCACCACAACGCCCAGCTATTTTTGTTGTTGTTGTTGTCATTGCTGTTTAGCAGACCCAGGCTGTGTTCAAACCAGCCCTAACCACTGAGCTACAGGCGCCGAGCCCGGGATTTCTTTCTTCACTAGGTCCTTGGTCTTGGGGATTGGAAGAATGAACCCACAGATCACAGATCAGTGGTAAGATAGGATTTAGGGTGGTGCTTGTGGCTCAAGGAATAGGGCACTGGACCCATATAATGGAGGTGGTGGATTCAAACCTGGCCCTGGCCAAAAAAAAAAAAAGATAGGATTTGTTAGACCAAAAGGAATACAGAAGGTAGAAGAAGCACCAGACCTCCAGCAAAAGGAAAGACACAAGTTGGAAGTCTCCATAAGGGTCCTTTGTCTAGGTCATATAGTCTTAAGACTTGGGCCAGGACTTGGCAGGTGGAAAAAGACAATTTTTTGAAAAGTTAATGAGTGTATTAACAAATGAATGAATGCAGTCCCTACCCACTCAGTCAGGTTATTAGGTCCTGCAGTTTTTGCTTCAGGGAAGGAATTTGAGTGTGTGCATGCTGGAGAAACGCCCTTTTGCACACTACTTTCTGGTTGTTGTTTGTTTGTTTGCTTTTATTTTTTTGAGACTTGACCTTGCTAGAGCCCAGAGGATGTGGCCTGGAAAGGACAGCCTGTTTGTGCCCAGAGATGGGGGTCTGATATCTGAGCTCACTTGGGCCTAGAGAATGGGGGAACCCTGTGTCAACAGCATGAGTTTGGGATCAAGACTTCATGGGTTCAGATCTTACTTAGTAGCTCTTCTAACAAGTTGTTAAATGTCTCTGTAACATTGCAGTACAAGTATTTTAGTAAGGATACAATTGGATGATCTACCTAAAGAAGTTTATACTGGTCTTCATCACGTGTGCAATAATGGGGACCATCATCATTATTATTCTTTACTTATTACATGTGCAGCACCTGACACAGGTGCTGAGAATTCAAGTGTACAAGACATGACTGAGAGCACAGAGGGCCCTTAACAGTCCTCATTCCTAAACATGAGTTGTAAGATCCACTGAGAATGAGTATAACATTCAAGGACACTGGACCTACAAATTGTTACATGAAATTTTCTCATCTCTGTGCTTCTCAAACTGGTGCATAAACAGGAGATAACATTATTTTAAATGATCCCATGAAGCTTTTTTATCAATAGTACAAGCAGTCTCTAAGATTTCTTCCAATAATAAAACTGGAAGGATCTGGTTAAGAAAGATAGCTTGCCTGGCAAACCCACCCACCAGAACAGCTCTGGTTCTTTTCAGGGCAAATGAGTTCCTTCTTTAAATTACTTTCAGTTTCATATTAGTGCACTTCTCTGCAGAGGCTGCTTTTCTTTTTAATTTGTCTAATGATAAGGTCTCTGAAAAAACTGTGGAAAGCTCTATCTCCTTTTAGGGTAAATAAGCCACCTCCTGAAATTACTTTCAGTTTCATATTGGTGCTTTTTATTGCTGAGGTTGTTTGCTTTTTAATTTGTCCAGTCATTAGGTCCCTGAAGAAACTCTGGAAAGGCCAAGGGCATTGGAGTGTAACACAAAAGTCTAAAGTTCCAGCGACAGAAAAAAGAGGGTGAAAGGACCGCTGCCAAACTCAGAAGAGAGGGAAGAGGACCAGGACTCCCACCTCTCTCACTGACACTGAACCCTTCCCAACATTAACGGATCTCTACTCTGGGTAAGACTGGGGCACGGATGGGAAAGATTTATAAAGGTGCAGGAGTTTTCTCTGAATTGACCATCCTCCAGCCTGTTGTGGGACACAAGTCCAGATGAAATCTTGGTTTCATCAGGTGGCTTCCTGTCCCTTAAGTGCCCTCTGCTCCTGCTGTGTTGAGTTAGGCTCCAGCAGAGTGGCGACTACACAGAGAGATGCGGATGCTTTAAGGGTATTTCTTTCTTGACATCATGTAAATGACCTCTATCTATTAGTATCTGCCTAAATAAACTCAGACTCCATTGCTTTCTTGTTTGCAACCTCTATAGTTACAAGTGGCAACTTGGGGTGGGCAAAAGCAGGTAACAAGTAATTGGGAGCTTATCAAATCTTTGTGCAACTTTTTCTGAATCAGTCACTGATTTTTACCCTATTTTATGGTGGTATACCTTACATTACAAAGGGAAACCATAAGCATTTCTCTCTGTGGGCCATTGTTGTAAAGGAAATAAGTCCTGATCATAGAAAAATAAATGACTTTTTTTGTTATGTTGTGGTTCTCAACCTTCCTAATGCCGCAATGTATTTTCATTGTTAAAAAGGGGTAGCAATCCACAGGCTGAGAATTGCTGCTCTATGAGATGGAGAGCCAGATAATTAGATGTCAGCTTTCAGCAGAGCAAGTCAGATGTAATCAACTCCATAGTTGAAGAAAACAGGTCTCTATGGTAGGATAAGAATGAAAAGAATGTGGTGCCTTTGGCCTCTGTGTGTGTCTTAAAGAGATTATAAGTTTTATATCATGATCACTTTAAGTTACAGAGGTTAAGACATTCAAGTTTAAAACACAAAGTTAACATTTGTGAAGCTTTCTACTTCTTTTTTTTAATTTTTAGAGACAGAGTCTAACTTTGTCACCTTCAGTAGAGTGCTGTGACATCGCAGCTCACAGCAACCTCCAGCTCTTGGGCTTAGGTGATTCTCTTGCCTCAGCCTCCTGAGTAGCTGGGACCACAGGCGCCCACCACAATGTCCGGGTTTATTATTATTATTATTATTTTATTATTATTTTTTTTTTTGCAGTTTGGCCAGGATCGGGTTCGAACCTGCCACCCTCGGTATATGGGGCCGGCACCCTACTCACTGAGCCACAGGCACTGCCCGTTTTCTACTTCTTTTAACTTTACAAAATTATCAAGGCCGGTTAAAGAGGATAACCTTACAATACTCAATTACAATTGAGTATTGTATGTAATACTCAATACTCAGTGGAGTTCAAACAAGCCCTGGTTTATCTGAGAGCCCTTCCTGATGGTGTATTCTTTTCATTACTTGAAAGAATTATAATCAATATGTAAACTGATACATGTGGAGGGAATAAAGACTTGATCTTAAAACACAGGTTTTATATCTAGTGATATAAAGGAGTTAAAAATCAACAGACTAGACCAGGCGGGCAGACAGATAGGCTCAGGGCCCGCGGAGGAAGCGGCAGTGACCCCAGCCAACTGCGCGCGCGTGGATGGGGCTGACCTCCGGCTACTTGGGCGGCAGTAGGGTTCCCCCAGGGGCAAGTCTGGGAGCCCAAATATGCGAATAGGGGCCCGCAGAAGGACACGCTCCGGACCCAGGTCCTGATCCTACCCTAGAAGGTCTTGCCTGGGCTTTCCCGGCCCTCTGATCCTCCCTACCACTTGAGTGCCAGATGTTCAGCAGGCGGAGGCCTTGGATGGGGGAAGAGGTGCTGGCGCGGCTTCCCTGCCAGCAGCTTCAGTGCGTGCGCCAGGAGCTGCAACCTGAGCGCGGCGGGGAGAGCGAGTTCCGGGGAGGTGTGAGGGGGTGTCCGCGTCGCGTTTCGCCCGCCTACGGGCAACACTGCCCAGCGCCCGGCCCTATGCTCGCGGTCCCTCACCGGCCGATGGGGCCCCGCCGGCTGCGGTCATGAGCAGGGGTCTAGCTGGGACAAGGGTCCTTAACTGGGAAGAGGCGTATCCCTGGCGCAGTCGAGGGAAGCAGAAACCCCGGAGACCTCAAATTGCACTGCAGCGCCAGCCGGCAGAACGGCCCGGGCAGGCGGGTGGTGGGGTTCCGGGGCACCCCCGACTTCTCCAGGGAAGCCCCAGCCGCGCGAACAGAACTAGCCTCCAGGCTCACCCGACCTCGCGCTCGTGCCCCGCGTCTCCCAATAATGCACAAAACTTTCTGACTCCCTCTCCCGTGGCAATCACGGAGAGCCATCTCCTGCCTTTCACAACCTCAGGGGCGACTTCGCCAGGCCCGGCCCGCCCGGCACCGCCCTGGAGCCGAGCGCTGCAACCACGGTGGCTCTCCAAAGGCTCTGGCGCCCTCCGGGGCCGCTGGGCGGGGGAATGCACTCTGTGATGGGGTCCTGTCCCGTACCCCGGCCAAGGCGGTGCACGACAATGGGCAGCTTAATTCGGATGTCGACAACAGCTAGGAGGAGTACTGGCACGACAGCAGATCCAATTACCAGGCCGTAATTCCAGAATGCAAGCCCAAGAGCCCCACATGTTACAATAACAAGGAGCTGAAGGGGAGGCTGGTGTGCACTGCGTGTGAAGTGCCAACCTTGATAGGAACCTTGCAATGGCCAAGGGGAACCATGGCTGCAGCATCAAGCAGGCTCCTGGCGCACTCCCGTGGCGTAAGCGTCTCTGACCTGGCCAGTGTGGCCCCACTCCCTGCTGAGTGTACGGTGGAGGACAGGGTGCTGTCTGAAAAGGCCTTTGCCTTCCATGGCAAGTGCGTCCAGTGGATCCAGCAGATGCTGCCTGACAAGCGGATTCCCAGCCTAGTGACATATTATGATTCTTGGAAGAACACCCACCGCAGCCAAACAAGCATGATGGAGAGACAGGGATGGCGCCTGGGGGCCCGTAAGGACAAAGAAGGCAATGATACGCTTGAAAAGGGGTGGGAACCATGAGTGAGGGAGACTTAGGTTCTGGACATCACACACAGCCCCCTTGGCTCCTGAATGCTCACCCAGGCCCCAGGAAGAAGTAGGCTCAGTTCCACCACCACCTGTTATGAACCTGGCATCGCCCACTCAGTGGCGTGCATTTGAGTCCTGGGGACCTCCCAGCCTCGCACTCCGAAGTCTGGGTTCTTAGCTCATCTACCTCAAGTGCCAGGTGCAGAGCATGAAGCCACCAACAGCAGCCTGCACCAAGCTCTGGAGGGTGGCATTGATTCATTCTTCCTCCCTGAGGCCAAGGCCAAGTTCAACAACAGCTAGACCACTGATGAGTAGATTTTGGCTGTCCCAGCCATCCCTAGGTATGACAGACTTTGAGCTGTTGCAGAGGTAATTGGGAGCAAGACTGACCCAAGTGAAGATGCTTCCCCTTGGCCATTGCAATGCTCAGAAGCCACTTCAATCTGGAGAAGGTGCTGCAGGTATGGGAGGCCAAGAGGATGGGGCCCCAGGAGTACCTGTCCATGGAGGAGGTTAGGAGAGGGGCTCCCTTGCCAGCCCCAGGCCTAGAGGAAGATGATGAGGTCGACTTACATCTGTGCCCCCGTCAGTGCCTTCTGCACCACCACCCCCTCTAACTCCTCTCACTGTCCCAGTCATCCCCACTGCTGAGGCCACCTCTGTCCACAGCTCCCCTCTGCTTCTTCCTCCAGTCCCCGCTAATTCTCAACTGCCTGCTCTGGCTGCCTCCCATCACAGTGCCCCCGTCCTGGCCCTAAGCCCCCACCACCCTAATTGGAACCCTTCTGGAGCCACCAGTGCCCTCACTCTGAGCCCTAAGGTCCCCCACCAACCAGAGGTTTCAACCCCTTTGCTGGACATTCTCCCGCATCTCTGGTGTCTCTGAGGACAGAGGGACTACGGGCCCTTGCCAGGCCTTTCAAACACCCAGAGCTGCCAGTTGGCACAGCCTGACCTGTGGGTTCTCATGTGTTTCTGGCAGCGGAGCCTGTCTCCCTCCAGCCAGGGACTGAGGCTCAGGGGCCTTCTGAGCTGGCCTGAGAGTACTTTCTGCTTCCTGGCTGCAACCAGGACGCTGCCTCCTAGTCTGCTGGGGCTTGGCCCTTTGGCCCTGCCTTTTGTGTGTAGAGTTAGTGACCTTAGTGTGGGGGTGGGGAGAGGACAGTTTGGTGTGTTGGCTGTTCTCATTCCTCTTTCCCTTTTAAAAATGAATAAGTCTGGGGCGAGGTAGGGAGGGGGGCAGGAGTGGAGCAGGAACAGCCCAGAGGCTGGAAGCTGTGTTTGCAGAGGCCTATGGGAAATGCTGAGGCCCTCCACCATGCCCATCTCCTTTTAGAGAAAGAGGGGCTGGGGACTTATGAAGCAGATATGGTTTCTTTTTCAACATTTTTTAAAAATAAAAAAATGAAACCTTCCCCCCAAAGTAACAGACTAGTGTGAAGTTTGTGAGATATCAGGCTTGCAGGAAAACAGGTGACTGTTGCTGGCAGCAAACACAAAGAACCAGTGAATGTGTAGGCAGGACGGGCTACAGGACCTCAGAGGGCTCCTGCCAGGGAGGGGAGGAAGAATCTGGGTAACCTAAGTCCCAGGGTCTGACTAGATTCTACCCATGAGCAGATTTAGAAGAAACCAGGGCCGGGGCTGGTCAGAATGGCTTCTTCATTTCAGAGTGTGGACAGTCATTCAATATAACATCGCCCAGATAAAGGCTGCCTATTTCTCTGTGCATGAGCTCAGAGATCTCCATTTTGTTCAGTCCAAAGATCTATTGTAAACATGAAAAGCTTCCGAAGGCAATTTTGGAATTAGGTCAGAAGATGTGAGACACCTAGAAAAAAATTCCATTTTCTGGAAACTGAGATACAAGATGAGCTGGTGGAATATAACCTGGCCCACCCTTCTGGATAGAAATTTAGCAATATCTCACAAAATGATACATTCTTACCTTTTGACCCAGTGTTTTCACTTGTAGGAGTCTATCTTGATGTTACTCCTGCAACAATATAAAAATAAACATCCACAAGATTAGTAGAATTATTTTTTGCAGTATTGTTTGTAGTTGCAAAATATTTAAATGTCCATACATAAAAGAGTATATCTACATAATCAAGTAGACACCTGTCAAAAGAGTTGAGAAAGCTTTTTATGAACTGATATGGATGGATTTCCATATAGCCTAATAATGTCATCTTCTTGTTAGAAAATGTGAAGAAGGAAAGATATATGTATGTGGTTGCTCACTTGTGAAAAGTAAGTCCAAGAAACTTACATCAGAATCTAATAAGATTGGTATCTATAGAGGATGAGCAGGAATGAAGTGGAAAGAATAGAAAAACAGCTGGGATGAGTAAAGAGCTGTAACGTGAAAGAGAAGTGACATTTCTCGGATCACAGATTTTTGTAAAGCTCTGACTTTAGAACCCTATTTCACAACCTAAAAAATAAATACATACCTAAAATCAACCAACAAATGAGCCTAACTGGGTTACAAACGAATAATTTAACCACACCGAAGACGAGGGAGGAGGAAAGAGCTAATCTAAACAACTTTGAAATGCAGTGTTTTGACTATATGCGTAAGACGACAGACAAAAAGTACCGTCAACTTGTAATGTACTCTAGTTAGTAAATTTATTTTTCCCAGTTAATTATTAATAACTTAGAAACTATTTGATGTGGACTAGAATCGAGCAAGGAAGTAAATTTATCGTGTGCAATTATATAGTCAGAGAAAAGGGTTAAAACAAAGGGGGAAAGTTTATGTAAATTGAGTTGTGGTGGACTGGAACTGGGACTTTCAGAAGAAATTTTATATAGAAAAATGGATAGGTAGAAAAGAAATATAAATATGTATATTCATGTGCTAGTATATAAACATATATTTCTTAACATTCCCCCTGAGAGGGCCTGGAAATAATGAACACACCTAATGTGATAGCTTGGTGTCTAAAACTACTAATCAATGATAAAAACCAGAGTTTAGGGAGAAATGGCTGATTCTAGTCTGAAGCAGGAAAAGTATGAGATGAACCCACAATATATTTTGAAACCTAACCCTAAACAAGTGCTGAAAATATATTAGACACATGTGCAAAGAACATGAGATCAAACACGGAGGAGTTGTCAGTGACCAGACTGGGACAAGTCAACTAACAAAATAATGATAGAAAAATGTTACCCACAGAATAAAATAAGTATCTATAAGTATACACTGATAAAACTAAATGATTGAATAAATAAAATAAATGGAGGAGCAGGGACAACTCTTGCTCACAGTAGGTCTCCAATTAATAAATGCAGAAGAAATGATGCAAATAGAAAATTACCCTTAGTCAAATACCACAGTAAATATGTTAGAAGCAAGAATTATCAATGAATGTTAAAAATAGTGGCTAAAAAAATATTAAAGTATAATGAGACTATATTTGCATAGTCTCAAAGATGTCTTTCCAAATGATACTTTTTAGGATGAAAGGGTAAATAGTATTTTACATTGGAGGAATCAGGCAGACGGTATCTTAACAAAGTGATCAGGTGATCAAAGATCATAAGTCATACTGACATCGTGAATCTCTTTATACAAGACACTAGAATGGCAGAACATCACTTCTGTGACATACTTTTCAAAACTACATAACTTCAATCTAATAACAAGGTAACACCAGAAAAACTCAAATTGAAGGATATTCCACAAAATGACAGGCCAGTACTCTTCTAAAATTTCAAGGTCATGAAATACAAAACATCAAAGTAAGGAACTATAAAAGAAAGAATAAGGAACTATCAAAGATATGGCAAGACTAAGGAAACGTAATGACCAAAGGCAGTGAAGGATCTTGGGTTAGAAAGCAGGAGACAATGACCTTGGTGGGAAACTGCTGAAGTGAAAATAAGATGTGTGTGAGTTACTTAATAATACTGCATCAATATTAAAATCCTGGTTTAGGTAATTGTTTTAGAGTTAGCTAAGATATTAACATTAGAGAAAGCTGGGGAAATGGTGTATGGGAATTTCTGTACCCATTGTACACCTTTCTGTGAATCTAACTATTTTATACAATAAAGTTATCTTTGAAGAGAGCCAGTGGAACAGTTTATACGATAGCCTTATAGGAAAACAGGCTTTTTTTAATGTACAAAAAACAAAGTTCAAGGATAGAAAACAAAAATTGAGTCCATAATGTAAAGTACTGTTTGGCTAAGTGATTTGAAACTACTTTCCATTTCATCTTTTGCTGTGCAGATAAGGGAATATCACAAACATGGCCTCACAGACCCAAGTGCCGGCCCCAGAGACCCACATGCCGGCCCCCGTGTGCCTCATCAAGAACATTAAAGGGAAACTGGAGATTCATCCAGAAGGCTTGAGGATCCTGTCTGCCATCAAGCAGCCCGTGGTGGTGGTGGCTATTGTGGGCCTCTACCGCACGGGCAAATCCTACTTGATGAATAAGTTGGCTGGGAAGGACAAGGGTGAGTGACCAGCATGGCTGAGTCTCCTCTGTCCAATCACATGGTCAGCACCCATTACGGGGATGTGAGGAGAGAAAGTTAAAGTGGGGGATGAATGTTGAAAACTAACTTCAGTCCATCACTGGGCTCTTCACATGCGCTTTGTGTGGAAGATTGGAATCAACTCACTCTTTCTTCCCACTTTGCCTTTATTTTCCTATTTAAGAATATAAATGTGCTTTTGTGGAAGAAATAAGATGTTAATAAAGAAAAATAGCTTACATAATAATGAATCATTACACATTTTCTTAAAAGTTCCTGTAGCAACATCAATCTTTCACTGCAATTTATTTTCATTTATTTATTTTTGAGGCAGAGTCTCACTTTGTCACCCTTGGTAGAGTGCCCTGGCATCACAGCTCACAGCAACCTCAAACTCTTGAGCTCAAGGGATTCTCTTGCCTTAGCCTTTCAAGTAGCTGGGACTACAGGCACCTGCCACAATACCCAGCTATTTTTAGAGATGGGGTCTTGCTCTTGCTCAGGCTGGTATGAAATTGGTGACCTCAGGCAATCCACCCGCCTCAGCCTCCCAGAGTGTTAGGATTATGGCAGGGAGCCACCACGCCCGTCCACATTCCACTGCAATTTAAAGAAAAATGAATGTTTCAAATCTACGTTTGATTCCTGATTTTCCTATTTCTAGGATTGAAATTAACAATAACACTAGTTATAGGGTTTTTTTGTATCTTTTATAAATGACTTATTTAAATTAATATCATCATGAATTGATTATTATAAATTCATTCTACAGATGGAAAAAATCTTGCATAGGGAAGTGAGTTACCTAAATTTCCACAGCTAATGAGAGACAGGTCTGGGGTTCAGTCTTCACCTATCTGAATTTTTTTTCAATTTTCAGAAGTGTCTACTTTGTAATCTCCTTCCTGGCTTATCCCCTCTCTTCTTTGCAGGTTTCTCTCTGGGCTCCACAGTGCAGTCTCACACCAAAGGAATCTGGATGTGGTGTGTGCCCCATCCCAAGAAGCCAGGATACACCCTAGTTCTGCTTGATACTGAGGGCCTGGGAGATGTAGAGAAGGTAAAAAGTAAATTTTTAAAATTCTACTTATGTCACATTAGTAGCCCCCATTTGCACCCTCACTCCTGCTCCTTGATTTATGGTTCTAATTAATCATATCATTGTATTATTTTTAGTTTACTTGATACAAGCATTGAGAGTGGATAGTAATTTCAATTGATTATGAATCAACTCATAAAATAATGGCGAATGACGTTTTTAGTCTTTTTTTTTTTTTTTTTTCAGTTTCTGGCCAGGGCTGGGTTTAAACCCACCACCTCTGGCAATGGGGCTGGCGCCCTACTCCTTTGAGCCACAGGTGCTGCCCCTTAGTCACTTTTTTTTATGTTAAGGTAATATGTTTCAGTGAGACTACTGAAGGCTCCTTTAATTTTCACACACATCTGAGTTTTCACAGTGGGGCCCCTGGAGGATGGTTAAGAGAGTTCACATCCACAGCAGCACCACTAGAATCAGGAGCCAAGAGCAAGATCTCATCATAGCATCCCTATTCATTAAGGAGAATGTGTTACTACTACATGAATCTTGGACATAGAAAGCTCCTAGGAAAGGAGCTTAATTTAACTACTGTCTAAAAAGTTTCTTACCATAATGTGTCATGAAAATTGAAGATAGTCATAAACTCATATTCAGGATACCAGTGGGAATTTGAGTAACTGATCAAAATAGCTACTCCTAATCAAGTACATCTGAACTTGCCACTGTCATATACAAATTATATATACAACATTTAAATCATACAACATCATGAATTAAATATTTTAAATTCATGCTACAGATGGGGAAAATGCTGCAGGGGGAGGTAAGCTCCACAGCTAATGAAAGACGGGTCTGGGGTTCTGTCTTCACGTATCTGAGTTGACAGCACCTTCACTTAGTCACCCTTCTACACTGACTTCCAGGGAGACAACCAGAATGACTCCTGGATCTTTGCCCTGGCCATCCTCCTGAGCAGCACCTTCGTGTACAACAGCATGGGAACCATCAACCAGCAGGCCATGGACCAACTGCAGTATCCTTTCATTGTGGTCAGAGTAGTATTCAATCTGAGAAAGAATAGCTTCTTCTTTTCACCAGGCCCAGAGCCTGGTAGGGAAGAATTGAGGCGGAGTCTCACTTGTTGCCCTTGGTAGAGTGCTGTTGCGTCATAGCTCACAGCAACCTCAAACTTTTGGGTTCAAGTGATTCTCTTGCCTCAGCCTCCCAAGTAGCTGGGCTCAGCTTTCACTGTGCTCCATATCTCATTTTACCTCCACCAGGAGTTTGAACCTTCCATATTCTCAGACACTCAGCCCCACAAGGCTCTGTACATCCTCTGTCTGACTTAATATCCTGTCCCTGTCCAATCCTAAAATATTCTCTAGAACATACGCTCTCACTTTCACAAATCTCTGTAGTCTTACCATCTCCATGTAGCCTCCTAACTGACTCCTAGCTATACACCACAGAGGTTATTTCCTCCTCAGATCTCTCACGTGATCTTAGGTGGTAATTATATTTTTATCCCAAATTTTGCATGTCATAAATCCCAGGGATGAATTAGGTATCCTCTTTGCACCTTAAAACAGTTAATAGACACATTCTCCTTCCTCCACCATCAAAAAGAGAACCTCAAGCTACACCACCTTTCTTTGTTACAGTTTATCTACCAGCCCCCCAGTCAACACACCTTCATTTGTTAAAGATTTTAGCTGCTGGTGTTCTTTTTAGAGACTAGCAACCAATAGATACTTATTGCCAATGTCTGATATTTTATTATGGTTATTTACTTGGTTATTATCTGTCTTCATCATCAAAATGTAAGTTCTATAATGGTAGCATGTGTCATTAACTGTAATATTCTTAGTCACTAAAACAGGTGCTCAATAAATGTTTGGGAATGCATAAATCAAAAAATACAGAGAAAACAAATTAGTTTAGGTAAGCCCTGGGATAAAATATAGCACAAAAGTGGTATTTTTTTCTGTAGTTTTCTTAATGTAGCATCTCAGTTACGTGACAGAGCTGACAAATCGAATCAGGTCAAAATCCTCCCCAGGTGACAGTCAGGTAGAAGACTCAGCTGACTTTGTGAGCTTCTTTCCAGCGTTCGTGTGGACTCTCAGAGATTTCTCCCTGGAACTGTTAATAGATGGACAGCCTGTCAACCCTGATGAATACCTGGAACATTCGCTGCAGCTAAAACAAGGTTACTGGGCCCATTGGTTGGTTGGGGAACAAAAAAGAGAGGAAACCATATCACAGTGACCATTCCTGTGTAGATGCTGAACTTTGGAATTTTGTGACTGTGTTTTTTTGATGGTTCTGTCAGTGGAAATGAAAACATGGCTTGACGAAATAATTTAGATTCTATTTTTTTCTTGAAAAAAGATTTTTCTTTCTATACTCAAGTAATTTTTAAATCATTTCTCCTTCATCATTAGTTTTCTCCTTATATAGTCTTTTTCTCTCTCTTTTTTTTTTGAGACAGAGTTTCAATTTGTTGCCATTGGTAGAGTGCCGCGGTGTCATAGCTCACAGCAACCTCAAACTCTTGGACTCAAGCAATCCTCTTGCCTCAGTTTTTCATTTTTAGTAGAGATGGGGTCTTGCTCTGGCTCAGGCTGGTCTGAAACTCATGAGCTCAAGCAATCCACCCACCTCGGCTTCCCAGAGTGCTAGGATTTTAGGCGTGAGCCACTGCACCCAACTTCCTACATAGGCTTTGTGAAAATTATAACATTGAAGGATCACATATTTGAAATACTTGGTCTGAAGTTTTACCACC
>CAUYQV010111646.1:0-23704 GCA_963574575.1 Galagoides demidoff
AAGGGAGGGGGGGAATGGGTGGAGGGAGGGGGATTGGAGGGACCATTTTTGAGGTTTATCTTATAGGGGTACAAGTGAAACTCTCTAAGAGTAGAATCAGAACGTTTTAAAACAATAACTGAGAAAATGACATGAAGGCTGTGTTGATCAGTTTGATGGAAGTATTTCAGATTGCATGTGAAAACCCACACTGTACCCCAGAAGTGCATCAATGTACATAGTTACCATTCAATAAAAAATAAATAAAAACATAAAATGTAAGATACTTTATCACATCCAAAACTGAGGCCCTCTGAGCCAATAAGAGGCACAAGAATCACTTCTGTTATGGGAAATGGAGGTAAAATTGAAGCCTGATGTTAGGAATAGACTGGGCGCAAAGGATAGAGTTCCTTTCCTTTCTTTGCACTCAATCTAATCATCAAAGAATCTTCACTATTAGAATCAGGCTGAGTAGGTTATTTGCCAACCCAGGATCCTTAAGCCCAAAGTCATTCTCCACAGTTTGACTATTAGTGGTAAATACTGATGGTATATTATTGCTCTGGCTCATAGCTTTATTTCTATTAAAGTTTTATATACGGGAGCATTTATCCTTAGCTATGCATCAATTAATATCAATATTACTTGTATGCCATTAAAATAGGGGAGTGAGGGAGGAAATAAATATCTTTTGTTGAGGTACTCCACCACATGTGGGGGTAATTTGATCCCTGTGGGTCCATTCCTGTTTTGAGATGAATAAGACACTGTGGACAATTAAAAGTGCAAGATGTTAACTGGAAAAAACAGTTGTAAAGGATACAGGATGGAGGAGAGAGACAGAAAGCAGAAGCAGGTGAGAAGAATCTTCAGATAACATGCAGGCATGATGCTTGTGAAGAGAGAGAGAAGAGGGCAGAGGATTGAGTAAGAAGCATCTCATACAGCAGTATGGCTCAAAGAAGTCCAGGCTGGGCCAGGGAGGAGCATGGGAACAAAGCTTGTTCTTTAGAAGAGTGGAGCATCAAGTAGAAACCATGTAGCTATTCTACTTCTCCCATGTTTAATCGTCAGCTGGAAGCGGCCAGGTGGCTCTTGGCCTCAATGTGAATACTTCAGTGGATCCCAAAAGCAATGGGGTCACTCATGAAGGGAGGTCATGTACTGCTATCGCTGCCACACCATGCACAGAGTCCTTGTAACAGAGATCTGTTCCCATCCCCTCTATCTATTTTCCAATCTTGGTCAAGTTCAGAACAAAGATAAAAAAGTCACATCAATGTTTCCCCTTCTATGCTGTGTTAGACATCACTAATCAATCAGTGCAATCTTTTCTGCTGATCCCAGACATGGACATATAATTCTCCTTAACACAACTCTCTAGGAAGCCAATATAATAGATTCGGCATATGAGATAAAACCTAACTGCTATTTCTGGTTAGGTTTCTGATCTTTCTCTAAGGATAAGAGCAGAGATATAGGTCAGCATAAAATATAGCAAAAGTGAAATTTGGATTTTATATCTAAATGCTTTGTTAGACATCAACACATTTCATTCATACTCTATATGAATTATCTTAAATGATAAATACACCATACTGATTATATGTGTGCGTGTGTGTATGTACACACGCACACATATGTCATATTCCACAAAAGAATGATTTGATCAACAACAGACCATACAGAGCACAGTGACCCTAAAAGATTTTAATAAGGAGCTGAAAAATTCCTATCACCTAGCAACATCATAACCATCCTAATATTATAGTACAAGGCATTATGTGTTTGTGGTGTCAACTGAAGAAACTGATGAGGTTCATAAATTTGGAAAGAAGAAATTTGTTTCCTTTAGAGTTTTAGCCTTACAGGATGGCCATTGCAACAAGCTGGGAAGCAACAATCTTGGGTAGAAGCCAAGAGCATGCACTACTTGGACAGAGGGACAATGGGAACAGGAACTGATTCTTAGCAGGGTGGCCATTATGCATATTTAACAAGCTACAGGAAGAGGCATGAATGCTCGTGAAGGAAAGGCATGTGCCTGTGCAGTTGGACTTTATGCCTTTCATAGTTGCATGTATATATAAAAAGTGGCCGCATTCGTATCATCAGCATGATCCCGGGGTGGAGCCTTTGATCTTCTGACATCAAAAGGTGAAGCAGAAGACTCAAAAACTCTCACACTCACATTCCATAGTCTGGTTAGAACCATTTCATGGCCAGTGGCCCCTAAACAAGAGATATTGTTGGTCAATTGTGCCAAAACCACAAAAAGGGAGCAGAGGCGATGGGCAGTTGATTTGTATGAGCTGGTGCAGCAAGTCTTTCCAAGGCTGTTTCTGACCTCCATCCCATCATAGCTGGGAACTGTTTTAAAGTTTCTCTGGAATCCCCTTGGCCAAGAGCGGGGGTCCCTTCATGTGGTGAGGTGGAGGGTCTAAGGATTTTATTTTTATTCCTTGGAGGTCACAACCAAACTGCTGAGCTGCCAGTCATACAGAAGTATAGCACTTACAATTATGTTCAGTATGTAATAATAATGGTAAACAACAGCTATATTACTGGCTTATAGTTTACAGCTTATTTAATATGCTGCATTGTTTATTGTTATTTTAGGGTGTACTCCTACTTACCTAAAAAAAGTTAACTGTAAAACAGTCTCAGGCAGGTCCTTCAGGAAGTATCCAGTCAAAGCATTTCAGGTGAGGACAGCTCCATGTGTTATCACAGGAGTTAACAGCTCTGTGTGTTATCACAGGTGAGGACAGTTCTGTGTGTTATCACAGGATTTGACAGCTCTGTGTTACCACAGGAGAAGACAGCTCTGTGTGTTATCACAGGATATGACAGCTCCATGTGTTATCACAGATGAGGACAGCTCCAGGTGTTATTACAGGAGATGACAGCTCCGTGTGTTATCACAGATGAGGACAGCTCTATATGTTATCACAAATGAGGACAGCTCCACGTGTTATCACAGGGAATGACAGTTCTGTGTGTTATCACAGGAGACCACAGTTGCATGTGTTATCACAGGAGGTGACAGCTGCATGTGTTATCATCACAGGAGATGACAGCCCTGTGTTACCACAGGATTTGACAGCTCTGTGTGTTATCACAGGAGATGACAGTTCTGTGTGTATCCACAGAAGATGACAGCTCCATGTGTTACCACAGGTGAGGACAGCTCTGTGTGTTATCACAGGAAATGATAGCTATGTGTGTTATCACAGGAGATGACAGCTTCCCTCAAGCCCTTCCAGGGGAGATATAAAGGTAGAAGACAGAGATATGGATGGTCCTGACCCTGTGTACCCCTTGGCTAATGTTTGTGTTTCATGGGCCTTTTGTTCCTGTGTTTTACAGATGATGTCTTACCGAGTTGCCCAGACTGAGGAGTGGTGGCTCTTCACAGGGGGATCGCAGTGCACTGTACAGCCTTGAACTCCTTGAGTTTCCCAAGTAGCTAAAACTATAGGCTCATGCTGGCATGCCCAGCTCTGTCTTTGTTTTTTACCTGAAACTTAAAATAATTCAAAACCAGGGAAAACCTTACAGAATAAAGATATGAAGACAATATCGTTAAGCTACATAATGCACTTGTGTTTGAAGTAAAAGAGTTAAAAAGATAAAAAACATTAGAAGTTTATAAAGTAAAAGAAGTTATAGTAAGTTAAGGTTAATCTAGTATTAAAGAAAAATGTTTTAATAAATTTAGCCTAAGGGCACAATGTTTTTAAAGTCTACAGAAGCATACAGTAATGCTCCAGGCCATCACCTTCACACACTGCTTGCTTACTGGCTCACCCAGAGCGAATTCTCATTCTACAAGCGCCATTCATGGCAAGCGCCCTACCTAGAGGGGTGTGTGTGCATGTATACATATACATATATGTATAGTTTATCTTTTATATCATGTCTTTACTGTACCATTTCTATGTTTAAATATGATACAAAATGCTTACCATTGTACTACAATTATCTACAGTATTCAGTACAATGATCCATGTACAGGATTATAGCCTAGGAACAACAGGCCTTGCCTTGTGGCCCAGATGTACAGTAGACCGTACACCATCTAGGTTTGCGTGAGTGTTCTCTATGATATTAGGACAAGAACAAAACTGCCTAATGATGCATTTCATAGCACATATCTCTGTCCTCAAGTAACACATAACTATATACTTATACATTTGGGTTTTTTAAACCAAAAAAGCCAAATTTGTGATTATTTCCTACTTTCATGATAGCCATTTGGCAGACAAACTCTTCAACCTCTGAACTATATTTTTTCTCACCTGTATAATTGATTCATTTTTTTCTAGATGGGGACTTAGCTTTCTACTGCTTCACACACCAGGCCTTGCTGACACTGCACTTCTTGGCCTATCTTTGCCTGGGTCCCATCCCAAGCACAATCGGAAGCGAGTCGGGGATGACTGCCTCAAGGTTTGTATTCTTTTATAGAGTACTTGGCATAATCTTCACATTATGGATATTAGTCTTTAACGCAAAAATGTAGTAATACCATTACAGTAGAAATCAAATTGGGTTTTGCCCATCCAGTCCTTACATTTCTTTGAAATTTTTCATTTCCTCAAGTTCCCACTGCTTGGAGAAAGAGAAAAAAAAAATCCCTAGAGCAGTTGTTCTCTAAGGAATTATGCTTATGTATTAAATTCTTGCCACTGAGCAAATCTTCTGACCCAGAAAGATTTATTCTAAAACTTTTATAAATAATCCCATCCCTTTTCATATACTTCTCCCTGCATTCTAATTACATTTTTGAAAAATGTGCGAACAAATTTGATTGCGGCTATGAAGGTGGTTTAACTTGAGCTGCTGAGTAAAGCACGATTGCCCTTCTTACTATTCGCCCCCCCCAATCTTT
Organism: Galagoides demidoff; assembly: GCA_963574575.1. Taxonomy (NCBI): domain Eukaryota; kingdom Metazoa; phylum Chordata; class Mammalia; order Primates; family Galagidae; genus Galagoides; species Galagoides demidoff. The sequence continues at coordinate 4,877 of CAUYQV010111646.1, forward strand.
ATCAATCTGTCAAGCAGAATTTATTCCTCCCGCTTTGGTTGGATGTTTGAAAAAAGAGGAGCTGAAAATTCCAAATGACTCCTTCATGACTCAGTGTGGGGTTTTTCTGAAACTACATGAGGGGAACAAGCACATCCAGGCGGGTGGCCTGGGCACCAATTTCAACTGGGTTGTCTAAGAAGTGAATTTGGAGAGACTCTGAGCATTTGCATGTGAATAGGTATGCCTTATTCTCAACAAATTGAGGTCTGACCAAATAATTAGGCAAAGAAGGAGCAGAAAACGATGTAAATTAGTGGGAGGGAGCGGAGATGCTGGGCTAAAGCACATCTCCTTGGCATAATGACACTGAGAAAGCAGTCATGGAATATTTGCTTTATTCATTACTTCCAAATCTATTGGATTTCTGGGTCTCACAAGCAGGTGTGCTATGGAGATGCTAAATAGATATGTTCTAAGGCTTCCCACCTAGGGAAATGCAAGGGTGGGTGAGGGGGGGTGGTCATCCTGAGGTGAGTCAGACAATGCCTTTCACTTTCCAGTGTGCCCTGCATTAAGTCTTCAGTGCTCCAATCATACAGTTGAGTATTGGCTCTCTCCCTTCATATCCACCTCCATTCATGGATACACAGAAGGTGGTGAGGCTTTGCATATAGTTTGGGGAAAAAAATCTGGATTTTGTTTTAGACATGCAGACATACCTTAAATGTTTGGTTCAGTGGCATTCTTATCTAATAACAACCAGGTTACAGAGGGGCCCATATGAAGAAGTGGGTTACCTGATGAAGAGGGTCAGGCCTCCTGTCACTGTCAGCTGATATGCATAAACTGGGATAGGTCCACCAATCTTTATTATCAGAAGGCCAGTGTTGTGCCCGAAAAAAATTCCCCCAAATGGCCCCAGCAGACAAATCCGAGACACACTCCGATGTAAAAGGCAAGAGGTGAGATTTATTCAAACCCAGGTTTGGACTCTCCTGGTGAAACACCAAGGAAGAGCCTCGAACCTGGGGTTGAGGAAGTTTTTATGGGGTACAGAAAGCAAGAAGGGAAGAAGGGTACAAGTACACTTTTGATTGATGGCTGGTGATTTCATTAGTAAAGGAGGATTTGCATTGGTGGTTGATGATTTCACTAGTAAAGGAGAATTTGGATTGGTACAGGTGAGGGGGGTTTCTAGGTGGCTGGAGGGAAATACGTGTATTTTAAGGTAATAGAAACTTATTGTTTCTTATGGCAGCTGTTTGCCTAAGGTGACTCAGTTTATGGTTCACAATGGCTGTGGAATTGTGGAGTAGGCAGCAGGAAGTGGTCCTGCAGGTTTTACTGGCAGAGGTTGGGGTGAAGGGCTAGGAATGGAGCTTATACAGTAAACAGCTAGGAATGGGGCTTGTGCAATAAACAGCTAGGAATGGGGTTTGTGCAGTTGCAGTAAACAACAAAATGGAGCTGGTCTGGCTCTCACACCAGCAATTGTGCAGAATAGTGAGAGTAGCCTCCCCAAGTAGCAAGGTGACACAATTAAAACTTAGAACCATTCTCTGGTCAGGTTGCGTTGACCGGTACAAAAAAAAAAAAAAATCCACTTTTCATTTTAAATTAAAACATTCTCTATCCCAAGTATAAACTCAAGTATAAACTTGTCTGTATGTCTTCGTGACTTCTATTTCACAGTTTGATAACTTTTAAAAGTTAAAAGAACCATATTAACCCTACCTTAAACAATAGGATGTTACACTTATTTAAAACAATAGATATGGCTGTAACCCAGGACCCCTAGTGAATAATAATTGATATTAACCCATGCAAGAACATTCCAATTCAAAAGTTAATTCCTTAAAGCAATCACCCTAAACTACTCAGATATACACCTTCAGGTTAAAGCTGACTTTACAGAGAATGGGAGACATGAAGTGAAGGTCACATGGGACCTACACCAACCAGACCAGCTGTGCCATGTCAACCCTAGCCTGACTGACTCTGTCTTATTCTCACCGCACATGCTGTCATATAGAGGACCCTGAAAAAGAGACCTCCATCAGGGGAGAAGGAAATTTGGTATGCAGAGCCAGACCTTCTCCTAGGCCCTAAGCTGGGGTAGAAAGATTGGTTCCAGATAGACACGTCTGATACTGTAGTCAGGGCTAGCTTCATGGCTGTGCACCCCACACTCAGAACTGAGTCCCACACTTTTTTTATGCTCTGCCATCACTATCTTATCCTTCTTAACTGTTTTCAAACAGGAGACTTGAATTTTCCATTTTGCACTGAGCCCCACTAATCACTCAAGTCAGTCATGACCTTAACCCTGTTTCTGGTCCCTCCTCAGTTTCTGTCTGTTTGAAATAGTTTTTGCTTAACAGCCTTCTTTCCTCCTGGCACTATTGCATGATGGCAGTGGGAGTAGGGGGGCCAACCTCACTGGCTTATTTCTTCCCAGTAAGATAATCACAAACAGGATCATTGTCCAGTGGTCAAGATAAGAATGCCTTCTTTATCTTTGACAAGTAAGTTTGAGACTAACAGAGGGAAGTCAAGGCAGCCAGGGCTAAACATAACAGAAGCCCACATAACAGAAGGCAAGAGCACAGGGGTTTGAACCACATCCAGGTATTCTACAGAGAGCTATAAATAACCAGGGAGGCTTGTGACCAGTCCTGTGACATACAGTAGATTAAGTTTTAACTTGATATTTAGGCACCTGGTGCCAGGAAAATTTCACAAAGGAATAGAAATTAAGACACAAAAGAAGAAAAGGAGCACAGGTTCCATCTCCTTAAACACAAAGTTAAGGTTAGACAACTATGCAATCCCCATAATGGTTAATCTTCTTGGGCAACCTGCTCAGCTTCCCTCTGTGCTCGCTGTGCCAGAGGCTTTGCTGCTCTCCCCTTTTCTTTTACCTTTCCCCCTCCAATTCAGTAAAGGAATTCCCCCCACTTGCCTTTAAACTTGCTCGTAATAAACTTCTACTTCACTTGCCTAGACAAGAACCTGGTTCAACAATTCTGGTAGCAAGGTGACACAATTAAAACTTAGAACCATTCTTCAGCCAGTACAAAAAAAAAGTCCACTTTTCATTTTAAATTAAAACATTCTCAGGCGGCACCTGTGGCTCAAGGAGTCGGGCACTGGCCCCATATACTGGAGGTTCAAACCTGGCCCCAGCCAAAATCTGCAAAAAAATACAAAAAAAAAATTCTCTATCCCAAGTATAAACTTGTCTGTATGTCTTCTTGACTTCTATTTAAAAGAGGAGAAAAATTGTAATAACCTTCCAAGACAGAGTAAGGAATTAGGTTGGAGAATTCTGGATTACACAAGGTTTAAAGTGAAATCTAATCCCTAGGTCCCCAGTAGGAGGCAGGGCAGGCAAAAGAATGTGAAGTATATGTCTGGATGGTTGGCACCTTACAAACATCTTCAACCTCAGGTTTTATAGATAGAGTCTGATCCAGGCTTAGTTCATGTCTGGTCAAAGTCTGTCCATAATGCTTCCGTGTGTGCTGTCACCCAGCTGTCTCTCTCAGTTTTTCAATATCCTTTGTTTAGCTTCTCTAAGGCAAGAGCTGTCAAAATCGCTTAGTTTGGGACATTTCTTCCAACACCACAGATTAACACGAAGTGACCTCAATCCATTTTCCTCCACACATTAGGCTTTACTTTCTCTGTTTACAGCAACAATTATGAGAAGATTAAATACAAATCTTTCGTCAAATTCAAAATACTGTTTTATTGTGTTTTCATAAAAATCTAACCAACTGAATTTTTTTTAAAAGAGTTTTCGGTGGGAAGATTTTTATATGTAAAAGTTACCTAGTGCAATCGTAAAAATGAAATATTTTCTTTGAAGGAGGGGTGTCTTCCAGAACATGGAAGTGAGTCTAAGGGATGGGATGGCAGCAGCAATGGTGTTCAAGCCTGAAAACTTGTAGCTGCTATGAAATGAGGGGGACCCACATGACTGGTCACTAGGATGATCCTTTCCGGAAATTCCATGTCTATAATCATAAAATACTATAAACATAAAAATTCCTCCAATGTTGAATGAACAAATCCTCTTTTAGTATTTCAGATTTTTGATGAATACATGAGCATACGAACTTTTAGAACTGTAGGAGAGCCATACAAAATGTATTTTATTTTCATTGCTCATGAAGATGAAAGACCAAGACAGCAAGATATCTGGAATATAAATCAGAGTCTTATCTAAAACCTCAAGGTTAAAGTCTCTGTAAAGTACTTGAGAAATCATCTACTGATGCAGGTTTTGATTTTTTTTTTCTCAAAATTATCCTCTGCTTCTTTCAAAGGCTATGAGGTAGGATCTGAGAAGATAAGAACAATTTGTAGAAACCTATTCTTAAATCTTTCTGTTGGTTTCCTATGATCCCTGGAGAGGAGTTTTTGTGTTGGAGAGAGTATTTCAGAGAATTTAATTGTGTTCCTTCATGTAAAATCAGAACCATCTGAAATACTTCAGAACAATTAGCAAATTGTCATCCATTTTCTTCCTCTTATGCGCTGGCCCCCAAGGGAAAACAGAGAACTGTCACAGTGGTAATTGCAGGCATTCTTCTTCCTTTTCCTTTTTCCTGCTGACTTCTTATCCAAGCCTTATGCAAATACAGTTTGAGGGTTTACAGAAAAAGAGCAAAATTTAGCCTCACAAAGCCAAACTTATTTTCCAGTTCCATGATTTCCTCCCTCTTGGTATTTCACAAGGGAGCCGATTTCCATTTCATACCCCTGAGAAGGAGCATTATCATATCATCATGAAGAACTAAATTAGCTCCTATTATCCCTGCTCCATAGTCTGAGGTTGGCCAACTGGAATTTATCCTTGCTGCTCTTAGAGCTGAGCTGCTGGGGAATAGGAAAGCCAGGCAGAGAAGGAATGAGAAATCATGACTATCGCTCAGGTCCTAATAGGAGAATGGTAATTATACACCAAATGACATGAGCACTGTGATCTGAATCCTTTATTATTAATTATTATATCTGAGAGGAAATGCACTTAAGAAAGGTCAGTACCTCTTGCGTTTGAGCTCTCATCGTTAAGTATAGCATTAGATTCAAAGGCCTTGCGAAACTGCAGCAGCTAGTGGAGGCTCAAGTCACCCCTGGAGAGAAAAGCTCAGTAATCATCAATACAAGGTGTTTCTTTGATGAGTCTGCTTTTTTTTTTTCTCCTCTCTTTCCCTACACATTTCAGTTTATTTGTCTAGGTTGTGTTTGGGCAAATAAGGAAGCCACGTGGACCAAAAGTGGATTTCCTTTCAAGTTAGCTAAGTGCATTAAGAGTTAACATAGCAGCCTGACACTGCTGTCCTGAGGTCAACAGCATGACATCTGCTCACAAGTTTGGCCCTTAGCAGATATCAGGAACCTTGGATTTGGGGACAGTTCTGACCTTTTCAAGAGCTGATGAGACTCCCTGTCTCAGAAGTGTTTGCACAGGTCCATTGCAAACCCTTGATTCCTTCTGGGAGTCTGGAAATTTTGCACATGCCAGGCAGAGAGTGCCTATGTGATGAATCCCAATAAAAATCTGGGGCCCTGGGTCTCTAATGAGCTTTCCTGGTAGACAACATTTCATATATTACTGGACAAATTAAGTGCATTACACACGAGTCTATTGAGAGAAGACTCTTGGAAGCTTCTAGCTGGTTTCCTGTAGTCTTGGGCCCAGGTGCCTTATCCTTTACTGATTTTGTCTCGTATCCTTTTGCTATAAATCACTCGTGAGTACTACTATATGCTGGGTTCTGCAAGATCTCTTAATAAATCATCAAACCTGGGGATGGTGTTGGAGACATTCCAACATACAAGGTATAATAAAAAGGAAGCTCACTCCACTTTTCAGCTAGACTTTTGAGCTTATAATCTGAAGTTGTATCTTTTTGTTATTTGATACCACGTTAGCTAACCTCTAAAATAACTCAAAAACAGCCTTATGTACTCTACTCAAACTGAGGGTTGTGTTGGCTTTTGGTTTTAAAAAAGATATCTAATGAAAATTATTTTCTCAGAAATACCACTAGTTTACAGAGTACTACAATAAAAAGGTTTGGAGAGCTGACTGAATTACTTTCCCTGGAGAAGAACTTTGAGTTGAATTTTCTGAGAAAAGAAATAAAAATGTTATATCTGAGAAACTGTATTATATTAGAGACTAAAAGCTATAATACTCCCAAGATATTTTTCATAGTGTCTGATATTTAAAAAACTATAGCTTTAGGTTATTGTTTTAAATATTACATTAGGTCATGTCAAAGTCTTTAGAAATTCTTCAAATGGCCACAAATACTACTTAAAAGTTTTAGTAAAATTTAAATTCAATAGGATGACTGAGGGAATATGGGAATATTAGAGTAAGATGATTACACAGCAAGGGAGGGAGAAAAAGTGGGAAAATGAGACTTCTCCTAGGAATAGTTCACTATTCAATTCTTCCCCAATTGTGGGCAGCTGGTATTCAGGGACACAGGAATATCAAAGAACTCTGCTGAGGTAGATTCTCTCCTGTATAGAGATACAACTGACTGGCTATTGGCTGGCTAACTCACAGAGCCAGAGTCAAAGTTCCGTTTTCAGGAGACTGTCTCCAGAGTCAGAATGGATCATTTTCAATCAGTATAAATAACATCATGCTTCAACTCTCCTCTAACAGAACTTCATCTAGCTCACTAATTAGAGTAAATGTAATTGTAAGTGTGGGGTTTGTAGCTGGGTACTAAATCTGACTTAGGCTACATTGTTCCTTTTTTAAAATTTTGTTTTATAATCTAAACATGGAAACAGCACAACCTAATACACAGGCTTCAGAAATAACCAGATTTATAAAACCACTATGTAACTAGTCCCTTTACGCCATGCCTAGAATATCGTGGTAGGCATTAAATGGTAGAAATTCTGTACATTTTATCCATGGGGAGAATCACATCCTCAGCAAGATGGTCAAGGGAGCATAAATACATTAGTAAAATACATGTGGACTCAACTCACTCTAGAGCAATTAATTGCAATTTCCCATGTGAGAAAGAGTTTGATTGAAAATTCATCATTTTTCTTAACTTCTTTGAAGCCTTGTTTGTTTCCTCTGTATACTTTCTTTTGACACCACAGCTCCTTTCTCTCCATTAGTGATCACATGGACCTCCTATTAAATTTCATTTACGTGAGAAGAGAAAAGCCTACTTCTGTGTGATTCCTTTCTCTTCCCCCATGATTGATGCTATGGTACTTTATGTTCTATATTTTAGGTAAGGCCAAATTTGGTGAAAACCCATTTAATCATTTTCCAGGAATGTAATAAAAGTGGAATTAGCGTAAGTAGAGGTCAGAAGCAAAGGAAAAGGTGTTGTGGGCAAGCTGGAGAGTTAACTGATGTTTGGAGAAAACCTCTAATAGCACTGACATGGGGATAAAATTTTAAAAGACTAGACAGGCCTCAAACCAATGAGAAAAGACAAGTTGGCTCTTAAGAGTAATGTGAAAAAATTCATCACACATAAGCCATCTAGACTTATTCCCTGCCGTAGCCATTCTATTTCCTTGTCATTTGTTTGATATGTGGTGCCCTTGATGCACCGTATTGACCTTGCCAAGCCATCGATCACATGCACCATATTGCCCTTGGCAAGTTACTGATCACATGGCTTCCTCAACCCAGAATGACTTTTACTTACTAGTCTACTTAACAAACGTGTTCATCATGTAGGAGTTAAGTCATATCATTCTCTCTTCAAAGATTTCCTGACTCCAATTCAGGTAAAACTAATCACTACTTCCTTTTGACCTTCTCTGTACTCAATAGTTACTTAAACCAGCTCATAACAGATTATTCCATTTGTTTCTTTATGATTTTTTTTCCCCTGGAAGGTTATGTTTTTCTTATGGACTAAGAAACAAATTCATCTCTGTATGTACTTGGCACAAAAATATATTTCAGATTAGTGGCTAATAGCGTGAATCAATGTAGCAAGAAATGAAGAAAATAAGAAATAAAAGAAGAAATTTAATTAAATGTCAGAAAAAAATTGTTTCTTTTACTTAGGCTTACTTGACCTATGGGGGAAAAGTTTTTTTCTTTGCCAGTATTCAAAGATAACTATGAAAAGATTTAAAAAGCTAAACAAAATATGAAGTATTCATTGTTAATGGAGAAACTACCACCCTTAATCTAAGTAACACCAAGAATTCAAAGATAAGACATGAGAAAACCAAAATCACAGACTTTATTTTTTTTTCTTTAACAGTGAAAATTTTCAGACTGAAGATAGCTTTCAGATATGTCAGTTGAGAAGTACAAAAACTCAGGAGGATACATACACTAATATTTGGCAGGAGACCAGAAGACACTGATTTCCTTGAGGTTATAGTTTGGCCCTATGTAGTACACCTATTTTGCCTGCTTATTTTTCCACTTTGATGTTACTTTTCAGACATCAGTGATTTTCTGAGTAGTAAAGTATAAGTCGTGGTTCCTAAGGCCATCGGAGCTCTGCATTCCAGTATCAATCACGTGAGAAGTTTATTGGCACCAAGACATTTTTTATTATGAAACTCTCAAGAGAAAATGCTTCTTAATGAATTTGTGTCAGAGCTGGCAGTGTTAGTCTTAAAACAAATAATAAGCTTTCAGCATTCTCATTGCATATAATTATCAACTGATACTACAGTATTAAGAAGTACCATTGGGCAGACCAAAACATATAAATTTGCTAGCTGCTAAGACTCTGGGGATTTTAATACTCAGCCCTCACCTGCTCTCGTTAGATAGTCCTCATGATCAGAATTTGTGTTTGAGAAGTTGTCAAACTCTGTTTTTTCTAAGGGGAAACTAAAACAAATGTTTTATGATTAGAGCCTGTCTTTAATTACCTCCCTGAGTGCATATTTTTGAATAGCTAAGAAGAAAAGAGGGTGAAATACATATTAATTCAATTAAACTATACTCAATTTAAATAACCATTAAGTGGTATAGAGTGTCCAGATTACCTATAGCAAAATAAATATGAACATTACTCTGTCTCTGTTCTCAAGAACTTATCAATAGTAGTTGAAGAAGGAAAAGATAACTGAAATATATATCTAAAGCAAGAAAGAAAATGATAACTTCAGAGTTACAACTATTTTCATAGAGGTTCAAAGAAACTGAATTCTCATCACTGTGAGGATAAAGAAAAAGATAAAATGTAACAACATAGTTAAGTGAGGATATGAGATGGATGTTGAGGAAGGTGAAAGAATTGAAAAGCCAAATGAGACCTTCAAAAATAGAATAGAGGGAGCATTTAGGCTGGGAGCTATGAGGTACAATCCATAGCATTCCTTTTGATGAGCCATGGGAATGTGAGGGCTGAAGGAAGGAAAGATTGAAATGATGAAGTTAATTACATTGCAGAAGACACCAAAGTGAAGAGGAAGCCACATTTACTTTAGTATCCAACAGGGACTTATTGATGGTTCTTGATACAGCAACTAATGTGTAATAAAATGATCATAGTTGCATTTAGAGAAATTAATCAGGATTAAGGTGAAATGCAGGTGTGGGCCTCTCCACTCCTTGTCCTTTTTTCCTAAGAGAGACATAATTTTAACTATTGTCAATAGAAAAGAAGCCATACTCTGTAAAATAATTTAAAGAGAATTATTCTGAGCCAAATTTGAGGATCGTGACCAGTGAGCCACATCCAAGAAGCTTTGAGCAAGTGGATTCACTGTGGCAGGGTTGCAGTTTCAGGGAGACGGGAATTACAACTAAAGTCATAAATCAGTAAATACATGGAAGGTCTACATTGGTTTGCCAAAAAAAGGTAGGGCATCGCAAAGTGGGGGCTCACAGTTTTAAGTGGGTTTAAAGATTCTTTAGCTGACAATTGGCTGAAAGAGTTAGTCTCTGTCTAGTAGATGAGAAGTCAGTGTAAAGGAATGCTAAGATAAGGGTCTGTTAATCAGAGACAAACTACAGGACATATGTCCAGACCCAAGTGGTTTTTATGTATATTGAGAACCCAAAAGCATATCTTGCATAACCTTACGCTTGTTCTGAGTCATAAAGGACATCTCTAAGAAGAGAGGGGGGATAATTAAGCATGTCTGATCTCCTTTATCCTGGCTAGCAATTCAGTTTTAGGGATATCCTCGGCCAAGAGAGGGTCCAGTCAGTCAGCTACCCAGCCACTGCGGGGAGCTTTAAGATTTTATTTTAGTTCACATTATCTACTTAACAAATTCTTCACCATTATCAAAGAAGTTGTTAAACACAAACTTGAACATGTGAATATTGCATGTGGAATCGTCCCTGGTATCTTTCAAGTTGAAATAATTTTCCTGACCTTTCAATATTAGGCCTTTCGCAAGCAAGATTTGCATAAGCCCAAGAGGCATGAGCAAATGTGTGTTCTGTGATCTCCTGTGTTCTTCTGTGTGATCAGTACAGTGATGTGTTTTCTTCTACTGTTGCTTTGAGATATATTATGTGATGTTTTTAAGTGAAATAGAAAACCAAGTACAATATAAATATTCAGGTTGGGAAGGAACAAAGGTATCCTTCTGATGGTAAAACAAGGTAATGTGAATTTTTGTTTGAATTTTCTCTTTCTGCTCTCAGACAAGGGCAAAGCTTAAAAGGAATATTCAGGGCATGCTAGCTCTTCTCCAAAGATAAGCTATGTGTGTGACATTCCTTTCCAGTTGTCATTTTCCTTTGTGTCAGCTTGGAACAAACTGACAGAATCACTTAATCATCTAAGTCAAATAATCAAACATTGACTTATACAACTTTTAAGGTAACTTACAACTCTGAGATTCTACGACTTAAGCCAAAGAAAGTAATATGGGGAAAGAGTAGTAGATTTTATGCCCTTGTGATAGTAACTGGGGCCATTTTTTGGACAATAATAATCAATGTCTCATAGGATCACAGGAGAAACTTGCCCCTTTCCCTCTGGTTGGTTTGCTGAAAGATCAACTCACAGTTATGGTAGATTAATAAAAGAAAGGTTTATTTCTAAATACCAAGAGCACAGGGGGAACCACAAGAATGATTATGCAGGCTCGGCGCCTGTGGCTCAGGCAGCTGAGGCGCCAGCCACATACACCTGCGGTGGTGGGTTGAATCCAGCCCGGACCCGCCAAACAACAATGATGGCTGCAACCAAAAAATGGCCGGGCGTTGTGGCAGGCGCCTGTGGTCCCAGCTACTTGGGAGGTCAAGGCAGGAGACTCGCTTGAGCCCAGGAGTTGGAGGTTGCTGTGAGAAGTGAAGCCATAGCACTATACCCAGGGGGACAGCTTGAGGCTCTGTCTCAAAAAAAAAAAAAAAAGAATGATTATGCAACATCTTAGTAATGTTTAGACACTTTCAAAGATGCGTTTAGAAGGGAGGGGACAGTGTGGAAAGTATACATGAAACAAGTGGTTGCTGGGGAGGATGTGTATAGATGCATGGAAACAGATTGAATTGTAGATAAACCTGAGAGACAGTTCTCCTGCTTCAAATGACCTTAAAGCCGGGTCTGTAAGTATGCAATAAGAAAGTCAGTAGCCCCTTCTGATTATAAATCAGGTTACTCAGGTTTTATCCAGGAAAGCCCAGTGCTTTCAGATCATGAATGACCTTTAATTAGAAATATTCTTTATACCAAGAAATCATATTTTGGGGAGAAATGTTCTTAGCTCTTTTAGTCACAATTAGGAAAATCAATCCTTGAGTCCATTAATGATGTGTCTAATATTCTGAGGTGTGATGATGTTGTGAAATATTTATTTGGTCTCTGTTCCTACTTCTGGGCATACAACTCCTAAAATCCTTATACTCTTCAAAGAGATACGTGTCATTTTTTTGCTAATGAATTAAGTGATGGCTGACAGCTCCAAGGTAGATACAGGATGGGGCTGGTCACAGGAAAGACCAAGGCAAGATGGATTAGAGAATTAGGACTTTCTGTCCCAGTCCCCAACCTTCAGGATCAGAGAAGGGCTACAGGTTAAATTGATGACCAATGACCAATGTTTTGATCAATCATGCTTACAAAATGAAACTTCCACAAAACCTAAAAGGACTGGCTTCAGAAAGCTTCTGGATAGCTGAACATGTGGAGATTTCTGGAGGGTCATGTACACAGAGGGGTCATGGAAACTACATGCCCTTTCCCACATGTCTTGCCCTATGCATCTCTTCATATCTGTCCTTCATAGCATTCTTTCCAAGAGATTGGTAAAGGAACATGTTTCCCTGGGTTCTGTGACCAATCTAGGAAATTAATATAGCCCAAGGATTGTGAGACCTTTGAGACCCTTGCTTTATTGCTGGTTTGTCAAAAGCATGGGGAAAACAATCCATGGCTTGTAATGAGCACTGGAAGTGGGGAAGGGCAGTCTTACAGGACTACTCACAACCTGTGAGATCTGGTACGATCTCCAGATAGACAGTGTCAGAACTGAATAAATTAGAGGACACTGAACTAAAATAATTTAATAACTAAATTTAATAACTAAAAACTCCCACCCCCCAGCAGCCAGCTGGCTGTGATTGGAATCGGAAAGCTTCTAGGCAAAGACAGGGAAATGGGGCTTGGAGGAGAGTCAGGAGGGGATGCTGGACACAGCCAACAGACTTGGAAAATCCCCAGCAGGAAATTTCATAATCACATCTACTTGACCTATGCAACCATTAGTCAGTAGCTGTCTGGGTGGGACATACCAGGAAGAAAGATCCCGCAAGGGGACTGAGCAAAGGAAGCCCTGCAAGTTAATAGGGACCCAATAATCATGAGCATTATAATTTGAAAGAACCAACCAGAGTGTGCCACCAACAACCAGAAAAACACTAAGGCTTAGAAACCCCTATACTCAGGACCCCCTCTGCTACACAGAGGCTTTACTTGCCTCTAATCTGTAATAAAATCTATCCTTTTGCTTACTCATGGTCCATGAATTCATTCTTACATTCCCAAGAACAAGGATTGGGCAGGAAAATTCCAGTATCATCTGGACCCCACTCAAGGTGGGGGAGAGATTCCTAAAACTGAGTAACCATCCAGGAAAGAGATCAGATAGGCCTCATTTTGTCCTCCACTCTACCCTTTTGTGACTCATTAACAAGCCTAAGGCTATGCAAAACATTTGTGCAGGTCCTCAATATACATAACAAACATGTACGTATGTCTGGGCATGGGTCTTATGGTTTATCTGATTAAGAGACCCTTAGGTCAGCCTTCCTTTTCATTGACTCCTGGTGCAACAGACAGAGGCTAAATCTTTCAGCCAATTGTCAGTTTAAGAATCTTTAAACTCACCTATAACCTATAAGCCCCACTTTGAGATGTCCCACCGTTTGGAGGCCCAAACAATGTATGTCTTCCATTGATTTGACTTTACCCATATTTATTGTCTTATGTATTTATTGATTTATGACTTTACCTGTAATTCCTGTCTCCCTGAAATGTATAAATTAAACTGTAACCCCACTATAGTGAATCCATTTGCTCAAGGCTTCTTGGGGTGCCTCTCAGTCATCATCCTCAAATTTAGCTCAAAATAAACCTTTAAAATTATTTTATAGAGTTTGACTTCTTTTCCTTTGACCTCACCCAGCTGCTGTCCATTGCAGAACTGAGAGTTTCCTTACCAGGAGGGAGAAATCCCCACACATCTGATGGTAGCAAGTTATGAAGGTCTAGTGAGTTTATTTATTCCTCTATATTTTACACAAGCATCATTTAGCATTTTCTCTTTGCATGTGTATTAATGTCTTTTCTAAATGTAAGAGCAGTGCTTAGAGGAGGATTTTTGAAGGGCAGTTGATAATTTTGAAGCTTTAAATACCAAATATGTATATAAATGCATGTGTTTATACACATATAAGAATTAAGAATAATAATAATACATTTATTAATAGTCATCAACTACCTTAAGATGAGAATGATAATTAGTTGTTCTTCCTTAATGTTCCAGGGCAGGAGAAAATAACTTCAGACAAGTCATTGGAGATTTCAATTTAGTATCTGAAGAACATTTTCTGGAAGACTAATGACATTGAAGTGTCAGTGCACAGATAGCTTTCTGAAGAGATAATCTGAAATTGGAATAGATGTTCATCTGATAGGCTATTTCCTGGGTAGTCATGATGAAAGTTTGGAGGATGGGCTGATTGACTTGTCCACAATTTTCGAATACCTGTCAGAATCCAGGTAGTAACTGCTGTCGCAAATCCTTTGCAAACTGAACAGATATAAATAAAAATAAACATATTCTCAGTTAAACATGATGTTATATCCAAATACTATAATGTATTTTAATTTTAATGGATTATTTCCAGCTGTCTCTATATCAGATGAAGATATGGATGTATTATTTCAAAGCTTATTGTGGTCTAGTCCTAAGTAATCTAATATATATTTATTGGTTCCCCTCTTTATGCCAGGTACTTCTCTCTATTCTGGAGATATAGCAATGAAGGAATCATTCAAATATGCCTCCCTTTATAAGCCTTACATTTAGTGAGAGTATAGTATGAGGTTAACAATTATTTTTTAAAGTAAGATATATAGTATAACATATAATCTATACAGTATAATAAAGGATGAAAAAGACTCAGAATGGGAATAGGAAGTTTGTGTGTCTTGGGTTGAGGGAGACTATTACAATTTTAAGCAAGAAGGTGAAGGAATGCCTTAAGAAGGAGGGGTTAAATCTCAGAAGCAGATGAGGAAGTAAGTCGTAGATATCCAAGGGATGAGTGTTTCAGGCAGAGAGAACACTTTAAGTGCAAATTTCCTGAAGAAGGGGTTTTGGAAAAGAGTATAGAGGCTGGTTGCAGTGGCTCATGCCTGTACTCCTAGCACTCTGGGAGGCCAAGGTGGATGGATTGCCTGAGCTCACAGGTTCAAAACCAACCTGACCCAGGCCAAGACTTCATCTCTAAAAATAGAGATGATGTTGTGGCAGGCGCCTATTCTTCCCAAGCTACTCAAGAGATTGAGGCAAGAGAATCTCTTGAGCCCAAGAGTCTGAGGTCGCTATGAGCTGTGATGTCACAGCACTCTACGGAGGGCAATGTAGTGAGACATTGTCTCAAACAAAGAAAAAGAAAGAAAGAAAGAGAGGGAGGGAGGGAGGAAGGAAGGAAGGAAGCAGAAAAAAAAAAAAGAAAAGGAGGATGGCATAATCGGACTATTGTTTTTTTTTTTTTTTTTTAAGGAGTATCCTAAATGCTGCTGCTAGAATAAACAAAAAGTGGGGGTGGGGAAGCAGAAGGAGAGAGCACAGTTAAGATTTATTTCAATACTTAAAACAAAGATCTTGGACTGGGCCAGAACGACAGCAGCCAATGTGGTAAAATGTGGTCCGAATTCATTCTGTACTAGAACAGCTGACGGGGTAGAGGTAATGTAGGAGAGGAAAGGAAATTGAACAACTGGAAGGGTGACATTGCCAAAAATGGAGACAGGGAAGGCATTTAGAAGATCTTGAGTTTGGCTTAAGTGTTATAAATGAAAATGCTTAAAAGATATTCAAGCGGATGAAAGAAGTTAGGGCACAGAAACAAAATTTTGGCCCATAATGATATTTAAAACCATGATTATTAAATGAGATTAGATGAAATTACCTAGACAATTAACAGAAAAAATACGGCCAAGTCCCTGGGGCATGAATGCATTAAGAGATCAGAGAAAGGGTTAGGACATCAGTAGAGAGACAGCTAGCACATTGTAGGAACTAGTGACTTTGCCAAAATCAACTCTGGCAGAATAGTAAAGACAAAAAATATTCAAAAAGTATGCGAAATTCTAGACAATATTTCTGCTAACTGCTTACTAAATTGAAATATGTTTAAAAGTACAGAAGGTAGGCTACAAAATATTGAAAGTGGGAAAGTAAATAATAAGCACTCATTATATGCTATGCCTATTAATCAGAAGCCATCAACCATCTGGAAATATGGTGTAAAAGGAGTTGGGGCGAATATAAAACTGCTGACCAGAGAAACAAAACAAAACAGTAATTACTGAAATTCACAGTGTTGACATCTATTGGCCCCAAATTTCTGCTTACAGTCTATGACACGAAGCTGAGTCTAATGTTAACATGAGACATGGAAGGAAACTTCTCTGCCAAGTCTCACCTGAAAGCATCCGTTTTAACCTTCCCAGGTTGAGTTGAGTATGGAAGTTGAGGCTACAGGCAATAAAGAATAATACTGGCATTTTGGCACACTTCTAGAAAATACTGAGAAAACTGGCCTTATGTTTGGGACAATGTGCATGACCCATAAGACAAACAAAACAATTTTTTTTAAACTCTGACAATTATGTTGAAATTTAGAAAGTTTTGGTTTATTCAAATTGGGTAAAAGTCAAAGTTAGCAACATCTAAGAGTCAAAATCAGGTAAGCAACTATTTATAGACTTTCTATTATTACCAAAGGCAGTATAATAAGGCCTTGCAGAACACAAATAGTATACAACATGTCACGGATTCAGCCTTGAATGAGTTGGAAGTCCATATGAAGAACAAAGGAAAGAAAAGACTAAATTCTAAATAACCATATGCAATTTAAAATTTGGTTAAAGAGGAAAATCTAATAGCTGTCCTAAATAGTGTGTATTTAATAATATAATCAGTAAGTCTTTCAATATAATAGTATACTTGGAAAAGGAAGGGATTGATTCAATCTAGTAGGCTTTGTGGAGCAGGTCAAATCTATTCCGTCATTAGACACAGTCACTCTGCTCCTGTTACACAACACCCAGTGGGAAAACATATGGATTTTTTTTTTTCTAGAGACAGAGTCTCACTTTTTCGCCCTCGGTAGAGTGCAGTGGAGTCGCTCTAGCAACCTCCAACTCCTGGGCTTAGGCAATTCTTCTGCCTCAGCCTCCCAGGTAGGTGGGACTACAGGCGCCCGCCACAATCCCTGGCTAGGGAAAACATATGAACACATAATTGCAACACAAATGCTACCCAAGAGAACAGAGGCAGGTAACTAAAGCTACAGACACAAATAACTCTATTCAAAGGATTAAGACAGCTTGCCTAGATCTAGGGCTGTGAGTTGAGTTTTGAAGAAGAGATAACATCTGGAAAGGTAAACAACAGGACAGAAGCAAAACAGCACCAAGCCTTTTAACAGGAGAGTGAATAAATGTGGTGAAGCAAGTCTTTGCGGAGAATCATTTCTCATTGGAGGAATATGATAAAATAAATGTTATAGAGTTATTTATTTTATTTATTTGGTAATGATATTGCCAGCTATAAACCAAAAAGAGAAGAGGCGTATAACAAGGTCATCAGAGTAATTCTTAGTAGGTATTTATCTTTATCTAAATCCCAAATATA
This sequence comes from Galagoides demidoff, assembly GCA_963574575.1. NCBI lineage: Eukaryota > Metazoa > Chordata > Mammalia > Primates > Galagidae > Galagoides > Galagoides demidoff. Next base: position 22,226 of record CAUYQV010111646.1, read on the forward strand.
TGTATGAGCATTTTGTTTAGCTACCTCAAAAAAGATTTATGTCTAGGTATTTATAAGATGTAAATATAAAATAATCAAGGACTACCTTTCCCAAACCCTATGTGCCATCTTACTTGAATAGCAAATATGGTATTAGGAACTAATAGCTATGCCTGGACTTTTAGTCTTGCCAATTTAATATATTGTCCAAGTATAATTTTAAAATCTTAAAATCATAAATAATATAAATGTGTAGTAAGAAACCATAAAAAATGGCTCGGCACATGTAGCATAGTGGTTATAGTGCCAGCCACATGCATTGAGGCTGGTGGGTTTGAACCTGGCCCAAGCCAGCCAAACAACAATGACAACTGCAACCAAAAAATAGCCAGGTGTTGTGGTAGGTGCCTGTAGTCCCAGATACTTAGGAGGTTGAGAGAAGGTATTTGCTTAAGTCCAAGAGTTTAAAGTTACTGTGAGTTGTGACACCACCTCACTCTACCAAGGGTGACCTAGTGAGACTCTATCTCAAAAAAATAAATAAATAAATAATGAAAAAGAAAGAAACCATGAAAAATATGTTTAACTCATTAATGAGGAAACCAACAGAATGGATAAACTACTTCAAAAAGCATCAGAGAAATTTACATAGTCAGCTTAGGAAGTCGTGCTAGAAAAAGTTTGTTAGATAAGAAAAAATCACTAAAGTCCTACAGGGCAATAAAATAGTAACATTTTCTATTAGACAGAAAACCATTTGCATCTCTGACAGACAGAGTCTTATTAAAGTAAACCTGTAATTAAACAAAGTCTAGGCTTAATCATGAATAAGTAGTAAAAGAACTTAATCAGTAGTAAACCACAGCCTGTAGAGAAATAATCTTTGGTTGGAGACCATGAGAAATAATCTCATTGTCTATTAAATAGACAATGTGTAAGTATAGTATAGAAAAGGCATCTTTTTTACTTACAAATTTGGGGGCAGTCTTTAACAGATCTTCCCTGTGTTCACACAAAGTTGTAAGACATTATTTTGTTTATCACAAAAAAGGCTCCTTGTGTTTTGGTTTGATTCATCTATCTAGTCCTACCCAAAGTATTGAGTAACATGCATACCACTTGTCCTTTCTGAATGGTCGTCAAATCTAGAGTCAAGCAGTGCTGAAAACTACTAAACCCACAGAATTAATTCTGTGTGGAAGTTTTATCAAGACTATAGAATTGAAAAAAAAATTGTTTTAAGACAGGGTTTCACTCTCTTGGAAGGGCTAGTGTTGCAATGGCATCATCATAGCTCACTGCAACCTCACATTGAACTCTTAAGTTCAAGTGATCCTCCTATCCTCAGTCTCTCACATAACTGGGACTATAGACATGAAGCATCATGCCAAGCCAATTTTCTATTCTTTTGTTTTCTTTCTTTTCTTTTCTCTGTTATTTTCCTTTGCCGGGGGGGGGGGGGGGGGGGCGGGGGGGGGGGGGGGGGGGGGGGGGGGGGGG
>CAUYQV010111647.1:0-22067 GCA_963574575.1 Galagoides demidoff
CTTCCTCTAGCCTCTGTTTCAGAATCTGAAACCAGGCTCAGTGCCTGTAGCTCAGTGAGTAGGGCACCAGACACAAATACCAAATACTTGAACTTGGTGGGTTCAAGCCTGGCCCAGGCCTGCTAAACAACGATGACAACTGCAATCAAAAATAGCCAGGCATTGTGGTGGGCACCTATGGTCCCAGCTGCTTGGGAGGCTGAGGCAACAGAATAGCTTAAGCCCAAGACTTTGAAGTTGCTGTGAGCTGTGACGCCACAGCATTCTACCCAGGGCTTAAGACTCTGTCTCAAAAAACAAAACAAAACAAAACAAAACAAAACAAAACAAAACAAAACACCCAAACCAAACCAAAACAAAACAGAATCTGAAACCACCCAGTAGGGATATTCTTGTGTGGAGCGAAAGGACTCAGGGATCTATAATCTTGACAGTGACAAAAGAAAACAAGGGGCATTTGGGGGCCTCCCAGTCCTACTGAAGGTCAAATCAGTATTTATCCTCTTTCTTCTATTTCCATTTTTGGTTGGAGGTTTCTTATTCTTCATGGATTATTTTTTGATTGAGTATGGTCTGATTTCACTTCCATGGAAGTAAGGGAGAGGCTGCTGTGTGGCTGGGGTAGGGGAGAAGGAGAGTTGGGAAATATGTGGAATGTGATCTGTTCAAATGTGCACAGTTGCTGAGTATGCCTAGCTCCAGAGATTTTCCAGAGATTGCAGGATTCCAGACATCATCACTCTGAAAACTAGTGCAATATTTGTCTGTGTACAATGTATTTAAAATTTGTTAGTTTTAATTTTTGACATAAGAAATGTCAGTAAGTATAACCCATATGAACAAAATCTCCCTGGGGGCCTTGATAATCTCTTAAGTGTAAATCATTCCCAAGACCTAAAAATTTGTGACCTGCTGCAGTAACAGCTCTCTCTTGGATCTGTCTCTGACAGGCTGGGCCCCACACAGATCCATGCTCACAGTTGAGGTCCCAGACACTGAGCCCCTCACTCTTCTCCATGTGCAGAGCCTGGCACATGCCCAGCCCAGCCTGTAGCCCTCATGCTGATGGCTGCAGTGCCCACACTCCCCACCAGCCCTATGTGGTGCATCCTAACGAGAGAAGGACAGGTGCTGCATGAGTAGGAGGGCCCTGGGGGCACTGGTATCTGAGGATGGATAGGTAGAGCAGAAGAAGAGACATGGTCTTGAGGGAAATATTTTACTGGGAAGCAGAAAGAATGAAATGACACTGACCTTGGAATAGGCTCAGTGTCCACAGGAAGGGGTGAACTTTGTTATACTTTGCAGAGATTACTAGGGAGGAAATATGAGCGTGCAGTTGTGTGCTGAAGAATTTTAGCAAATTTTCTGTAGATTTAAGCAGTTTTCTTGCATTTATTTTGTAATCATGTTTGCTTTTACACATTAATACCATCACTGAGTTGCATAGAGATAGAGCTGAGCTGGGTCTGTATTCTTGTATTCTCTTACGACCAGTGGGAGGCAGTATGGCAGAATAGACAGTGGTGGGAAAGAGAGGCCTGTTGGACTGGCTGGAAGGTTTGAGAACATCATGCTTCTCTGGAAACCATGCTGCCTCCTAGTGAGGAGCTGGGAGGGGTCATTGATTCAGGAAGGATGGGTGAACTATGACTATATCTTTCTTCTTCAGTCTGAAGAGAGGGCTTTGTCCAGGCTGTGTGGTGGTCCTTGTTGCTGGAAATAAGGAAATGGAGGTGGGCAGAGCTGTGTATTTTCATGTCCAGCCTAGATAGGGTGGCTTCTGCTGGTCACTTCTGCTTTGGTGGGCACTCCTGCTGGCATGGGGTATGCTGCACAGGGGGCACTTCTGCTGGCTGGGGGGTGGGGAGCAAGGCTCAGGCACCTTGGGAGGAGAGGGTTTGGGACAATGGAGGGGGCTGGCAGCGGACTTTGTGTCACTGCTACTGATAGGATGTTTTCCCCTAGAGTGAAGATAAACCGAAAGAAAGAAGAAAGTGTGTCAGAATGAGAGACAACATCTGTGAAGCAAATTATTTCTAAAAATACCATGAGGTAGAAGCACCCTCTCTCATCCCCTTTTTTCAGCCACAGTGATGTTCCTGCTGTACTCACCCTTGAGAACATTGCCCTTGCTGGGGCTGTCCCACAGATGTCCAGTGTCTGCATGGACCCCTAGTAGGGGTGGTGCCTGGACTGTTCTCTGCCCTTCCCACACCATGGCCAGTCAGGGGAAAGATAATGTGGGAAGAATCTGGAAGGCAAGCCTTGAAATACAAGGAGACATGTCTTCAGAACAGTCAGCTTGAGGAGAACAGGGACAGCTGGGCACTGGCAAATTTTAATAAGACCTATAGCTGCAGATAGTCTAACTTGGAGGGAGATTGGATTATAGTTTTTCTGCCATGAAACATTTCCTTTCTTCAGCCCTGTGCCCCCTTTCCCCAACTAGGGCATTTATTCTTGCTCAACCCTCTTGGCAATTTCCCTAAACCTTGTCTACCATCCATCTCTCCTACTTTACTCCTGACCATTGCTTGGGAAGAATACAATTAGTGTTCTTTGTCATAGCCTATCTTAAGTATTAAATGCAAGAGCAGCTGGAAGTCTCTCCATGTTCCAACCTATGTCCCAAAGCTAAGTCATCAAACAGGAGAAATATATTTAAAGTGAAATGCAGGAGGAACCAAGACTGGGAACCTGGAAAGCTAGGTTCTCACCTCAGCTTTGCCAAAATTTACTGCATGACTTAGGACTTTAGTTTTCTCAAAACTGTGGTTAGTAAACCTTTTCTGTGACGTGCCAACTAGTAAGCACTTGGGAGGTTGACAATCCTTCACAACTGTGCTGCTGCAGTGGAAAAGCAGCCCCAGGCAACACATAGGAGCATGTGCTTCCAGTAAGGCTTTGCTTACTGGAACTGGACTGGATTTGGGTCACCACCTTACTTGTCTGCCTACTTTCAGAGACCTGACTTTTGTCTCTATCTCAGTTCTCCCTGCCTTCTGTCTGTCCTACTTTGCCTTTACTTTCCAGTCTGTTTTGTATGTCTGTTTCTAGAATCATTTCTGTCCATCTGGCTGTCCTTTCTGCATCCTGCCCTGATCCCTAACTCTGTAGTCCTTTTTTCTGTCTTGCTCCTTGTCCCACTGAATCTATTTTCTTGTCCAAGCTTCTTTCCTTTATTCTACTTTTCTCTCCTTTTCTGGCTGCTCAGGGTTTCTCTACTAGTTTCCTGATTTGCCTTAAGTACCAGGTACTTCCATATTCTCTCAGCAACCACAGTGTTCTTCATCCACTCCAGATCCTTTCCTGCTGGTTTATATACATTGATTTGATCCCAGTGTCAATGTCTCCCTTAGAAAACTGTGGTAAGGATGGGGTCGGTATCTAACTAGAGTAGCAGACCATGTCTGGGGCTATTATGCCTAGAAGTCAGTGTAATTCCTCTCTAATAACTCACACTGTGGTTAGATGTTGCCAGTAGAGGCTCCCACAGGCTTGTGGTTGTGTCAGAATGGCAGATGGTGTTATGGACACAATGTGCTACTCCCAAATTCATCCACTGAGATTCCCAAGGAGAGCGTATTAGGAGGCAGGGCCTTTGGGAGGTGATTAGGTCATAGGAGTGGAGCCTTCATGAATGGGATTAGTGTCCTTACATAAGAGGCCCAATGAAAAGGTACTATCTATGAACCAGCCGGAGTGCCCTCACCAGACACTGAATCTGCCACCTCCTCAATCTCCAACTCTCCAGCCAAATTTCTGTTTATAAGCCACCCAGTCTGTGGTAGTTTGTTACAGCACCCAGAACAGACTGAGATAGGTGGGAAGGTCTCACCCTCTGAAGATGACCATGGGTTCCCTACTGTTTAATGCAGACTGTGCACCTCTAACAATCTGTGTCCCCTTTGTGGAAGATGTGTTTGAACCTGGAAGAATGTCCTATCAGTAGTACAACAGTGCAATGTTGCCTGCCAGCCCCTTCTCTGGGTTGGTAAACCAAGGCCAAGGAGACAAGTCCACTCTTTTTCCCTAGCCCTATCCTCCAAAGGTTTTGTGTTCTTCCCTCCAAAATTTCCTGTGCCACGCCCCCCATCTCCTGGTGGGTACAGAGCCACTCTACTATTCCCCAAGACCAATAAGAGCACCTGCCAAGACAGAAGTGCTATTCCTTGGAATTACTATCTCCCAAATATGGGGATGAATAGCTGGGTCCTTTCCCTTTTCATCATCATTCTTCCAACATCCCTGAATCCTATAGCCCCATAAGAAGCTTCAAGATGAACTTATTAGGCACAAGAAAAATTAACTTTTCTGATTTCCTGAATGTTGACCAAGTGGCTCTTTCCCATACCTCCAGGAAGACACCAAAGGGTTTGGGTAGGTGTGAAAATCTCTCAGGGTCCTCCTTGGAGGCTGGATGTGAATCAGTCTTATCATTTCCATTTCTGCTTCTATTGTGCCTTTACCACAAATTACAAACAATCCCTATCTTTCACCCACGTAAAACCTTAATAATATGTTGAACTTCTCATGTATAAAACCCCACTGGGCACTATCATCTTGTTTGATTGAATTTTAATGACTGGGAAAGAAACAGTCTCTCAATGTGATTTGCAAGTATTTGTTTCCAAAAAAATTGAGGGAAGATCAATCATGTTTTTAGTGATTTAAAATAAATTTTAATCATCACTATCTCTAATGGGCACTGTGGTGAGCTACCTAGACCCTCTCCTTCAGGACTGAGCCCCTCATCCTTCTAATTTACCAGAGTTCTGGGAGCAGATAGTTCAAGCTGGAACCCCTATGGAAATTTCTCTTGGTTAACTGGAGCAGCTTCTCTCAAGGTTAAGTAAGCCCTCTTTCAGGGGCAGCCGTGTCCATTGACCTGTTGATGCATGAGCAGAAAGGCCTTATTGTCAAACAGTGCCGAAGGGTCCCCCCAGCTCTAGAGCCCTCTATTGTAATTGCATCAATGACATTTAACTTCTTTTTTTTTTTTTTTTTTTGCCAAATTCTGTGTGTATCATTCTCTTGCCCTGAAATTACTCTCCAATATGTCTCTTGCTTGTGATTTGGCTTTTTAAAGGATATTTCTTGGAGAATATGACTTAAGATAAAATGAATTTTGGTGTTGCTAGAGAGGAGTGCATATAATTTAGTGCCACTGATAAAATGCTTCTATCTTTTTGCTCTACCTCTCTCTTTGTTAGGTCCCCTGTACCACACTGGTGTGCCAATTCCCCAGCTCCTGTGACCTTGGCTGCTGATGGTGCAGAGTAGTCCTAGCTCAGAAGACTGCCCTTTGTTGATCAGCAAACACTTCCATACTAAATTATGTATCCCAGCAATTTCCCTCAGCTCTACTCGGGGACTCAACTTGAGTAGCCGTGGAAACAAGGTCCCTTAGTTACTTACATCTATAAAGATGAAAACTATTAACAAGTAATATTCTTGTATGATTTCGTGATGGAATTGATAATGAAAAAAGAACAGTTCTTATCATTTTATTAACTAGGTTTCTAATCAAATTTTATATAGAAATATAATTATCAAAATATTAGTACATTTCATTATTTGATAATATAATTATTATTGATTACTATTAGTATTAAGTGTAATGATGTCTAATTCAGAATAATTTATAAATATTTAAGACTTTGTAACCATGAGAAATAACAGTGAATATTTCAATTGCAATGTACTTATATATTATTGCAAAGACATGTGGGAGTAATCAGTAAATATATTGATTAAGCATATTTATATGTTATGCTAAAATAACATTTCATGATGAAGTGAAATAGAAACTCAAGTTGGAGTAGAATAAAATAAGAAAATAGCAGAAGTAATTTTTGTTTTTTGAGACAGAGTCTCAGTCAGTCACCCTGAGTAGAATGCTGTAACGTCATAGCTCATAACAATCTCAAATTCTTGTGCTCAAGCAATTCTCTTGCTTCAGCCTCCCATGTAGCTGGGACTGCAGGCACCTGCCACAGTGCCTGGCTAGTTTGTTTATTTTTAGTAAAGATGGGGCCTTGCTGTTGTTCAGGCTGGTCTTGAACTTCTGAGCTCAAGCAATCCACCCTCCTCAGCCTCCCAAAGTGCTAGGATTATAGGAGTGAGTCATGGCACCTGGTTCTAAAAGGTTTTAAATGTAAAAAAAAGAGCTTAGGTCAATATTGTTTGTGAACATAGATAAAAATTTTATAAATAAATGAAACATCAGCAAATAAATTAAGCAATATATATAAACGAATAGTGTATAACAAGTTTACTTCATTTCAGAAATGCAAGGTTAGTTTGACATTTGGAAAGACAGCTTTGAAATTTACTACATCAAAAGAAAAGGACAGAAAAATTATTTGAATATCTTAGTAGATGTAGGAAAAGCACTTGCTAAAATTAAAAAAGAATTCATGATTTTTTTATTAAGCTAGAAATAAAAAGGAATTTTCTTAATAAGTAATTATAGAAAACAGTGAACATTATTCTTAATGGTAGAATCTTGAAATCTTACTCCCCAAAGCTTAAGAATGAGAAGGCATCTATTATCTTCATTTCTACTTAGAATTCTACAGGAAGTTTTGACCCAAACTATAAGCTGATAATATTAAAATGCCTGGAGACTGAAAAAGAATAAAATTGTCATTATTTGCAGAACCCATGATTATATAAGCAATTAAAAAGAAAGATAAGCTATTAGACTTCAAAATCAATTTACCAGTGTCACAGAATACAAGATCAACATATAAAAATTACTTGCATTTTGTAATATAAGGATCAAAAAGATAGAAAATAAAAATTTAAAAAGTTATAAAGTTTATAATGCCATAAACTACCCAAATATATGAACAAATCTGGCAAAAGATAAGCAAAATCTTTTAAGTTTATAGAACATTATTGAGAGAAATTAAATGAGATTTAAATAAAATAAAGATATCACATGTTCTTAGTTTGAAGGCTAAACCATGAAAGATATATATTATACCCAAACTGTTCTACAGATTCATTATGCATGAACACTTGCCCTGGAATGTTTATTTCAGCACAATTGTAAAGAGGCTGTGCAAGTGTAAAGATGTGGAATCAATTCAAATGCCTTTCAATTCATGAGTGGATTGATAAAATGTGGTATACATATACCATGGAATAGTACTCAGGCATAAAAAAATGAATTAACACCTTTTGCAAAAATCTGATTTAAACTAGAGACCATTCTCCTAAATGAAGTATCTAAAGAATGGAAAAGAAAACACTACATTTACTCACTATGAAATTGGATCTAACCAGTCAACACTCATGTGGACAGATAGAAGGAAAGCTCAGTGCAAATGAATCAGGTGAGAAGAGGGAGGAGAGTAGGAAATCAGACCTCATGGGTACAATGCACACTATCTGGGTGATGGAAAAATTTGTAACTTTGACTCAGGCAGTACAAAAGTAATCCATGTAACCACAGCATTTATATCCTCACAATATTCTGAAATAAAAAAGGTATATTTATACAGTGGAATACTAGTCAGCCATAAAAAGTGACATCATATTATTCACAGACCTAGAAGTCATTTTAAGTGAGATAATCCAGACACAGACAAATATCATAGGTTCTTCACCACATGTGGGAGTTAAAGAAGCAGATCTCATAGAGGTAGACAGTAGAATCATTGTTTCCAGGGGCTGGGAAAGATGCAGGTGTGTCTCTTCAGGATGAAAAAAGGTTGGTTAATGAATACAAACCTACAGTTAGACAGAAACAATAAGTTCTAATGTTTGATAGAAGAGCAGGATAACTAGTTAATAGTACCACTTTGAAATGTTGTTCATTTCAAAATAATTGCTTTTATGGTGATAATCTTAAGGAATAATTCAAGACTTTGAGAGAAATTGTAAGTGGAAGGTGAGAACGAGTTGAATCAGAGTTGAGTAGCATAGAAGTGAGGTCTTCAAATATTCTCTACACATAGAGATGATAAACGTTCATGGTGAGCAGTATCTGAAACTCCTTGACTTGATCATTATACTTTCTATGTATGTAACCAGCATCACATGTAACCCACAAATGCATACAAATATTATGTATGATAAAAAATAAAACAATTTAAAAATTAAATAAACACAAAAACACAAATGAACAAAATAAATCCAAGAACTTGGGAGAATATTTTCAGATCTTATCAATAAGATAAGAAAGAAAAGCATAACAATAAAAATCAAGATGATTTTTTTGATAAATTGGATCTCATTAAAAATAAGAATTTCTAAAAAACACCACTAAGATTATAAAAAGTGAAGTTGCAGAGCTGGGGAAGGTATTTGCAATGAGTATCTCACAGAAGGCTTGTTTCTAGAACATATATACACGCACGCATGCACGCATGCACCCACGCACATTTCCCTTTTCATAAGGAAATGAAACACATAGAAAAATATCCAGCGGTTAAGCAGCTAAAGTTTCAAAGACGGCAAATCAGGAAGACGTAGGACTGAGCTCTCTGAGAGCAACTGAGAAACAAGAGTTGGTCAAGGCTCGGCGCCTTGGCTCAATCGGCTAAGGCGCCAGCCACGTACACCTAAGGTGGCGGGTTTGAATCCCCAGCCCGGCCAGCCAAACAACAATGATGGCTGCAACCAAAAAATGGCCAGGCGTTGTGGCGGGCGCCTGTGGTCCCAGCTACTTGGGAGGCGGAGGCAGGAGACTCGCTTGAGCCCAGGAATTGGAGGTTGCTATCAGCTGTGATGCCATGGCACTCTACCAAGGGGGATAGCTTGAGGCTCTGTCTCAAAAAAAAAAAAAAAAAAGAGTTGGTCAAGTGGCATTTGGACAGGAGATTTTGCCTGCAAACCAGGGTGCTGGTTTCTGTAAGCATGGAGACAGAGATCTGACATGCTAGGCAAGTCTTGAATGGGCCAAGGGTGTGAGCCGAGGAGGTTGGGATGCTAGGAAGCTTTTCGTAGCTTTCGGTTCTTGGGGGTAGTATGTTGATTGCCAAAAAAAAGTGGGCAAAACCGAGTAGTATATAGCAGCTGATTTGAGGGCTGGCTGAAACAGACTTGCCACCAGTTTGGTGGTGGTAGAGATAGTCCTTCTGGGGAGGTCCTGGCAGCAAGGGGTTGCCCATTATGGCAAAGTCGGGAGAAGGTCATGAGGCCAGGCCCCCTACAGGAACATAGCCATTTTAGGTCTGCCTGTTGGGATTGGTTCTCTACTTGTGACAGGCTCAGGGAATCTGGCACCCCATGAGAACTGTAGTCTAGGGATATGGTGAAACCTGCCTCTGAAAGATTCAGGAGGGATCTCAGTTTCCAACTTTGTGGAACCTGAATGCTGAGGAAATAACCAGGTGATCACTGTGGACAATTAAGTTGGGGATCTGGTCTATGCCTGGTTCTAGTGAGAGGTTATCAGCAGTGTGGTCCATCCCCTAAAACTACAGCGCCACCTGATGTCCTGGCAACATGTTGCAACACAAATATATTCCTACTAAAATCGGACCCTCTTGCATATATACATATGCTTTTATGTATATATAATTAGTTTTTTATTTTGTTTATTTATTTTCTGTTTTTCTTCTTGTTGTTAGTATTTTCTCCTTTTTTTGTTGTTGTTCTTTTGTTTATTTGTTACTGAGGTTGCATATTTTTGATTATTTAGAGTTTTTTGATATTTTGTGCTGATGTGTTCTGTTTCTTGCTTATTTGTATGGTGGGTCCTTTTCTTAACCTCTATTTTTACTTTCATCAAGAGCAGAAGCTCCTATATTTTTTGATTACTGTATTTTAGCCTCATTTATTCTGTCTTCATATTTCACTCTAGTACATTCTCTCTTTGGACAGAGACTCAGAGTCTCTCATCTCTCCCACAACAATCACCTCTGCAACAGCTAAGATATCCCCTCCTTTTTTTGTCTTTCTCCTTTCATTCCCTACTCCACTTCCCTCTCTCTCCTCTATTAGATACAACAGTATTTCTAGTTTCCTTTATCCATTCTTATCTTAATAGTATTTCTTTTTTTGCTGAGAGTTGGGTGGATATTGCTATGATCTGGCAAGTAGGCCACACCAGTGATCAGGCTCAAGGGGGCTAAGAGACATTTCTACCTCTGGCTCTTGGAAGATAGTATTGGCAAAACCACGCTGAAGAATTTTTCTATTTTGCTTTCATTCGTACTTAATTTTTGCTTAAGTGTTTTTTGTTTTTGTTCTGTTCCTTCCCTTCCTAGTTTTTACAGAAGAAAAGTCTAGCTCTGCTAAAGCTTGTAAGGACCATCTGATTTCGAGGAATCCTCTCAGTACAGCCTCCTTAAAACTATTGAGTTACAAGTGTGACCTTAGCACTGTCCTGATCAATACCATTTCTTCTGTTACTCTCAGCTTCTCTTCCAGACCTCTTTCTCTCCTGTTCTCCAAGTTTTTTCCCTCTTTCTTCTTCTGTTATTCCTCCTTCCTTTTTTCTTTTCTTTTATTCTTTCCTTATTTTTTTTTTTACCATTTCTTTATTTTCCCCCTTGTTTCTCCCTGCCTACTCCTTACCTTTCTCCCCATTTTGGCCTCACACCAAGAGGACTCTTCATCACCTAAACTCTGAGCGCAGGTGATTTGAAGCAAAGGAGGAACTGAGAAGGAAAAAGGTGCACAAAGAGGTGAACAAGAAGAAAGCACACATGATGAGGAACCAGCAGAAAAATTCAGGCACCATGAAAAACCAAAATAGAACAATTCCTCCAAGGGACCATGAGGCAGCTTTTACAGAAGACTTATCCTACAAAGAATTAATGGATCTGACATAAAGAGAATTTAAAATATGGATGATTAAGACAATAAAGGGAATGGATGATAAAATAGAAAGATAGAACCAAAAGTCAGATGAGTGATATGTAGAATATATAAGATATATGGATGAGCTTAAAGAAATGAAGGAGACAATAACGGAAGGTAAAGAAGCAGTAGAAAAAGTATCAAAAATAGATTAGAGTCAGAAAAGAAGAAAGAGAAAGCAGAGCAGACACTTTGAGAACTATGAGACACCATGAAGCTCTCAAACATACATTTAATAGGTATCCCTGAAGGGGAAGAAGATTGTCCGAAAGGAATGGAAGTCCTACTAAAGACTATCATAAATGAAAACTTCCTAAGTTTTACTAAAGATTCTGACACACTCTTTTCAGATGGATATTGAACCCCAGGTCACCTCAACTCTAACAGAGCCTCTCCAACACACATTGTAATGAACCTGTCCAAAGTCAAGATGAAGGAGAAAATTCTGCAAGCAGCTAGGAATAAGTGCAAATTGACCTATAAGGGCAGAGCCATTAGGATGATAACAGACTTTTCAGCTGAAACTATCCAAGCCTGAAGAGCATAATCATCCACCTTGAACCTCCTTAAACAAAATAATATTCAGCCCAGAATTCTGTATCCTGCTAAAATTAGCTTCAAAATTGATGGAGAAATCAAATCTTTTGCAGATATACAAGCACTGAGGAAATTTGTCACAAGACCAAGTCTACAGGAAATACTTAGATCTATTCTCAATACTGAACACCACAATGGACCACTACCAAAGTAAACATCTAGAAGCTAAAGGCCAGATCTTAGCTTCCAGAATGGCACAAAGGATAAATCTACAAAGCAAACTCTCTCATAATAAGATGAATAGAATTCCACCACAATTATTGATACTCTCAATAAATGTCAAAGACTGAATTCCCCACCAAAGAGTTGGGGATTAGGCTGGCTGATTAGATTAAAAAAACATAAGCCATACGTATGCTGTCTTTAAGAGACACACCTAGACCTGAAGGACAAATCAAGACTCAGGGTTAATGGATGGAAAACAGTGTTTCAAGAAAATGGAAATCAAAAGAAAGGAAGAGTTGCAATCTTATTCTCAGATGCATGTGGAATCAAAGCAACTATAGTTAAGAAAGGCAAAGAGAGACACTTCATACTGGTCAAAGGAATAATACAACAAGAAGATATCTCAATTTTAAACATCTATGCACCTAACTGAAATGCTCCCAAATATGTAAAACAGACCTTGAGGGGGTCTAAGCAATATATAATATCCCATAACACTGTGATAGTTGGGGTCCTCTGATGGAAGTGGACAGATTCTCTAAACAGAAACTAAACAAAGGACTTAAATGTGACCCTAGAATAAATGGGATTAATAGACATATACCAAACACACCATCTCAAAGCAAAAGAATAGACTTTTTTTCTCATCACCTATGGAACATACTCCAGAATAGATCACATCCTAGGATACAAATCAAACCTCAGCAAAATTAAAGGAATAGAATTTATACCATGTCCCTTCTCAGACTACAGGGCTATAATGGTAAAGCTCAACTCCAACAAAAATGTTCATCCCCACACAAAGTTTTGGTAACTAAACAACCTTACACTGAATAATAGTTGGGTTCAGGAAGAGATAAAAGAGGAAATCATTAAATTCCTCAAACATAACAACAATTAAGACACAAGTTACCAAAACCTGTGGGATACAGCAAAAGCAGTCCTGAGAGGAAAATTTATTGTGCTAGATGCCTACCATTCACACTCACAAACCATCTTATAGAATTGGAAAAAGAAGAACAATCTAACCCTAAACCCAGCAGAAGAAAAGAAATAGCCAAATTAGATCAGAGATTAATGAAATTTAAAACAAAAAATAATTCAGAAAATTAACAAAACAAAAAGTTTGTTTTTTTAAAAAAGTAAATAAAATAGATAAACTTTGGCTGGAATAACTAGAAACAGAAAAGTAAAATCTCTAGTAAACTCAATCAGGAATGATAAAGGGGAAATAATGACAACTGATGCCCCAGAGATACAAGGGATTATCTCTGAATACTATAAGAAACTCTATGCCCAGAAATTTGACAATGTGGAGGAAATGGATCAATACTTGGAATCACCCCCCTCCCTAGACTTAATAAAAAGGAAATAAATCTGAACAGACCACCTTCAAGCACTGAGATCAAAGAAACAATAAAAAATCTCCTCACAAAAACATGCTCTGGTCCAGGTGGCTTTACGCCAGAATTCTATCAGAACTTCAAAGAAGACCTTATACCCATACTTCAGAGATTATTCCTAAAAATTGAGGAGGAAGGAATCTTCCCCAACACATTCTAAGAAGCAAATGCCACCCTGATACCAAAACCAGGAAAAGATCCATTAAAAAGGAGAATTACAGGCCAATTTCACTAATGAATATAAATGCAAAAATTCTCAATAAAACCTTAGCCAATATATTACAGCTTATTATTAAAAACATCATATATTATGATCAAGTGGGTCTCATCCCAGGGATGCAAGGCTGGTTTAACATACCCAAATCCATAAATGTAATTCACCATATCAACAGAAGCAAAAACAAAGACCATAAGATCCTTTCAATAGATGCAGAAAAAGCATTCAATAAAATTCAATAACGTTTTCTAATTAGAACTCTGAAGAATATAGGGATTGGTGGCACATTTCTCAAACTGATTGAAGCTATCTACGATGAAGTCACAGCTAATATTTTACTGAATGGAGTATGACTGAAAGCTTTTCCACTCAGAACTGGAACCAGACAAGGTTGTCCTCTATTATCACTGGTAAGTCAACATAGTACTGAAAGTTCTAACCAATACAGCTAGGTGAGAGAAGGAAATAAAGAGCATCTACAGGGGGGTAGAGGAAGTGAAAGGCTCCCTCTTTGCTGACAATATGACCTTATACTTAGAAAACCCCAAAGATTCTCCCCCAAGACTCTTGGAAGTGATTAAAAAAAATGCAGTAATGTCTCAGAATATAAAATCCATGTCCACAAATCAGTAGCCTTTGTATATGACAATAACAGCCAAGATGAGCGGCTAATCAAGGACATAATTCTGTTCTCAGTATCTTCAAAGAAAATGAAGTACCTCAGAATATACCTCACAAAAGAGGTGAAGGATCTCTACCAAGAAAACTATGATCATCAAGTAAATGAGGTGAAAGCTATGTTGATTAGTTTAATGTAACCACGTCAGATTGTATAAAAAAAATCAAAATCAGCACATTGTACCACATTTGCATGAATGTATTCATGATCTATGTGTATTGACTTAATAAAAAAATAATAAAAAAGAAAACTATGAAACCCTAAGAAAAGAAATAGCAAAAGATATTAACAAATGAAAGAACAGACCATGCTCATGGCTGGTAAAAATAAACATTGTCAAAATGTCTGTACTTCCCAAAGAAATCTACAGATTCAATGCAACCCCTTTTAAAATACCAACATCATACTTTCAACATTTGGAAAAAATAATTCTTCATTTTGTATGGAACCAGAGAAAACCCTGTATAGCCAAGGGAATTCTTAGTAATAGAAACAAGGCCAGGGGCATCAGTCTACCAGACTTTAGGCTATACTACAAGGCCATAGTGGTCAAAACAGCATGGTATTGGCCCCAAAACAGAGACATAGACATCAGGAACCAAATAGAAAACCAGGAGATGAAGCTAAACATCTTACAGCCACCAGATTTTTGATAAACCAAACAAGAACATACACTGGGGGAAAGAATCTCTATTCAATAAAGGTGCTGGGAGAATTGGATATCCACATGTAAAAGACTGAAACTGGACCCTCACCTTTCTACACTCACTAAAATCTATTCAAGATGGAATAGTCCATTTAGGACATGAAATAATAAAAATCCTTGAAGAAAGTGTGGGGAAAACACTTGAAGCTATTGACCTGGGGAAAGACTTTATGAGGAAGACTTCCATGGCAATTGCAACAACAACAAAAATAAACAAGTGGGACTTAATTAAACTGAAAAGCTTCTGTACATCTGAGGAGACAAAAACCAAAGCAAATAGACAACCTACTCAATGGAAAAGGATATTTGCATATTTTGAATCAGACAAAAGCTTGATAACTAGGATCTACAGACAACTCAAGTTAATCAACATAAACAGAGCCAACAATCCTTTAGATCACTGGGCAAGAGAGATGAATAGAGAGATTAATAGAATCTTCTCTAAAGAAGACAGACAAATCGTTAGTAAACATATGAAAAAATGCTCATCCTCCCTAATTATTAGAGAAATGCAAATCAAAACCACCCTGAGATATCATCTAATCCAGCAAGAATGGCCTACATCACAAAATCTCAAAACTGCAAATGTTGGAATGGATATAGAGAGAAGGGAACATTTTTACACTGCTGGTGGGACAAATCATTTTGGAAGGCAGTATGAAGAACCTTCAGAGAACTCAAACTAGACTGCCCATTTGATCCTACAATCCCATTACTGAGCATCTACCTAGAAGAAAAAAACACTTCTACCATAAGGATACTTGCACTAGACCAGTGGTTCTCAACCTTCCTAACTGCCGCATCGTTACAAATGGAAAGAAGAGGTTGTGACCCAAAGGTTGAGAACCGTTGCACTAGACTGTTTATCAGCTCAATTTATAATCACCAAAACGTGGAAACAGCCTAAATGTCCACCAATCCAGGAATGGATTAACAAGCTATGGTACATGTATACCATGGAGTACTCTTCAGCCACTAAAAAAAAAAAAAAAAAAAAATGGAGACTTTACATCTTTTGTATGAACCTGGATGGATGTGGAACAAATTATCCTTAGTAAAGCATTGCAAGAATGGAGAAGCAAGAATCTTATGTACTCAATCCTTATATGAGGAAAATTAATGACTAAGTATGTGGCTGGGGGTGGGGGAAGGGGAAGGGGAGAGCAGAGAGAGGGAAGGAAGGAGAGGAAGGGGAGGTCATGGTGTGTGTCACACCTTTTGGGGGAAGGACACAATTATAAGGGGGGGTCTTTATCTAACAAATGCAATCAATGTAACCTGGTTCTTTGTACCCTCAATAAATCTCCAACAATAAAAAAGAAAAGTCCAAGCAATTTGGACAGATAATTTATGAAAGGAAGTTTCCAAATTCTTAACAAACATAAGCTAAAGAGCTCAAATTTGTCATTCATAAGGGAAATGCAAATTGAAATCAATATATGATTCCCACATAGCCACTGAAATAGCCAACATGGAAAAGTCAGACAATATTGTAAAGTTTTGTCAGAGTGTGGAACAGCTGAAACTTTCATATGCTTCTGATGGGAATAATAGTTGGTAGAAAGATTTTGGAAAATTAACAGTGTTCGCTGGAGCTAAGCATATCTCTATCCTCTGGTCTAGTCTTGATACGTCTAGGTATGTGCTAGCAGAAGTATGTACATATAGTCACAAAAAGACATGTACATGGATATTCATTAGCACTATTTAAAAAAATGTAAAATTGCAGACTACTAACATGCTTGTTAGCTCTAAGTGGATGTGTAAATGGTGGTGTGTTTTCACACAGAGACACCACACAGCGGCCAGAATGTCAGTGGATGTGTAAATGGTGGGGAATTTTCACACAGGGACGCCACACAGCAGCCAGAATGTCAGTGAATGTGTAAATGGTGGGGAGTTTTCACACAGGGACGCCACACAGCAGTCAGAATGCACAAGCTACTGTTACACACCAGAAAATGAATCAATTACTACAAACACAATTTTAAGGAAAAAAATCCAGGTACCAGATAATCCATACAGTAGTGTATGATTCCCTTTATGTAAAGTTTGAAAACAAGAAAATCAAATCTCTAGTGTTAGAGTCAAGATAATGGTGCTCTCTGGGGCTGGTAGTGTCTGGGAGGGGCCCCCAGTGGAATACTTCTAGGTATTGCTGGTAATGTGCTGTGTCTCCAGCTGTGTATTAGTTATATGGTTGTTTGGCTAATGAAATTTCATTGAATTTATACTTCAATTTTAGCCAATTAAAACATTGAAAAGAAGGAAGCCTTTAGAACGCCAGTATTCCCACAACATGGTAAACATAGGGAGGAAGACATATGAGATTAGCCTAAGAGTCAGTGCCATAGCATGAAATTCTTTGTAAAAGAGTAAGGCCTTTGGATTTTGTTTTACTTGTAATGGGAAGATAGTTGATCATTTCAATCAGGGAGGGAATAATAATAATTAATAATAATATTATAATAATAAATAATAATAAATAATAATTATTATTCCCTCCCTGATTGAAATGATAACAGATTGTTGTGGCACAAGATAGGAATAAGGAGACCAATTAGGAAGCTTTTTCAGTGGTTCTGGTGAGAGAAGATAGTGGCTCCAGTTAGGGTAAGAACATTGAAGACAATTATGAGATGTGATAATATTTTTAAGAAAAATCTCAGGACTTAGGGAGAACTTGTAAGAGATAAGAACAAGAGGAATCAAATTCTAGGGTTTTAAAATTATTATTACTATTATTATTACTTTAAAAATTATTATCATTCAGTTTGGGACTTGAGCACCTTCATACACGTGATGATGTTGTTGTGTATATTAAAAATGGATAGGATATATTCCACAATTGATAGATGTGATGTTCTCATATAAAAAGTATAATGAACAGATATTAAGAACAACTTTAGAACAATAAATCCGACAACTTAGATAAAAGTACAAATTCCTTGAAAGTGCAACTAATAAAAACTAAAACATAATGAAGTAAAAATTTGGGCAGCCCACGACAGTCTTTTAATGTGTCACCTCTATAGTCCCTAGTTATTCAATCAAATGCTAATCTAGGGCGTTGCTGTGTAGGAAGATAAGATCAAAGTTCATAATGCATTGATTTCAAGTAAGGGAGAAAATACTAGATAATCTGGGCTGGTCTGAGTCAATCAGGTGAAAGGTTTTAAAAGCTGAGTTGAAGTGTGTGGTGGCAGCTTCAGCCCAGGACACAAAGTTCCAGCTTGCCCTCCTTAATATAATCAGGTGTACCTGCCCAAATAGACCTGCCCCACCCAGGAAGGATCAGACTCATGTCCCTCCCCGGAAATAGGAATGCCTCTAGTTGCTGCCCTTCCTCACCCTTTACATCCCCATCTGCCATAACCCAGGTGTGAATTCCTTTCTTGATTTCACCCAACCTACATCCAGGTGGAAATAAAGACCCCATTATTTCTACAGACCGGAGATTCCATTTTCCTTTGTTTGCACCTTGGAATAATCTTTCTTTCTTGGGTTCAGAGCCTTTCACTCCTAATGTTGCCCTGTGAATTTCAGACGTGCCTAGCCAGTCTCCACAATCCTGGAAACCCAGCCCTTGCAAGAAATGTCTGAACATGTATTTCCTACTGGTTCTATTTCTCTCATTGCACTCTGATTGAGATGATCCCTGTAATTATGTAATATTAGAGAAAGTTAACTTGCAGTTAAAAACCTCTCCATATAGAAAGCCAAAGTTCCAAATGGCTTAACCAGTAAATTACACTAAATACTTAAGTAAGAAAAAATTTCAATCACACAAAACCTGTTTCAGAAAATCTGGGAGGAGAGAATATTTACTGAATCTTTTTGAAGTTACCATAACCCTGTAATCAAAACTGGACAAAGAAATTAAATGAAAAGAATACTGTAGCCCAGTATTCCGTGTGAATGTGGAAGCAAAAATTTTAGTAAACTGAGTCCAGCAATAATTTAAGAGAATTTATCACAAGAATGTAATATTTATTTAATTTTCAATGTAATTCACCAAATTTACTGAATAACGAAGAAAATCTTATTATCTCAATAGATGTAAAAGGGGCATTTGACAAAATTCAACATACATTCACATTAAAACTCTCTGCAAGCTAGGAACACAAATTACTTTTCTCTGTCTGATAAAGGTAATCTTTGAAAAACCAGTGGCTAACCACACCTATGGTTCATCTCATAAGCATACATGTGAATCTTTCTAAATGTAGAATATAAATGTCTTAACACAATAACTAAGAAAATGACATGGCTATGTTAACCAGTTTGATGAAAATATTTCAAATTGCATATAAAACCAGCACACTGTACCCCATGACTGCATTAATGTACACAGCTATGATTTAATAAAAATTAAAAAAAAAGAAAAAACAGTGGCTAACGTTGTATTTCACCCCTACTAGCAGAAACAAGGCAAGTATATTCTGATTCACTACTTCTGACATTTATTGGAAGGTCCCTTCAGTGCAATGGGTAAGAAAAGGAAATAGATGCATATATTGGAAGAAGCACAAATAAATGTCTTTATTCACAGATGATATAATTGCTTATGTATAAATTCCTAAGAAACATATAGAAATTTATAAAATATATACTGAAACTATTAAGTAACTTTAGCAAGGTCACAGAATAGAAGGTCAGTATATAAAAATTAATTATATTTCCATATATCACATCAAACAATTGCAATGAAATAAAAAGTAACTTTATAAGAACAGAAAAGCATAAAATGTTAGTAATATATTTAACAAAAATGTGCAAATTTCTACACTGAAAATTATAAAATAGTATAGAGAAAAATTAAAGACATAAAGTGTTCATATATTATGCAAAACACTATTTTAAAAATATGAGTCCTAGGAAATTAATTTATTGATTTCTTGACATTTTAGTAATAATTTCCCTGGGGTGGGTTTTTTTGGAAAAATTATTGGACCAAATTAAAATTTATATGGAAATACAAAGATCTAGACAAGTCCAGGCAATCTTGGACAAGAATAGAGTTGCAGGTCGCATGCCATCTGATTCCAATAGTTACTGCAAATGTTCATTGACCAGGGATGGGTAATTTTGGTGTATGGACAGACATACAGGCCAAGGAAAAGTATAACCCAGAAATAGACCCAACATTTATGGTCAAGGAAAAATGTTTAAATGACCAAAGAAGGCATATGAAAAAAATGTTTAACAACATTACAATTATAGTTAGAGAAATGCAGTTAAAAATCTCTATACAACACAACTTCAGACCCACTAGGATGGCTAATAGTGAAATGAGTGACAAAAGCAAGTGTGGCAAGGATGGGAGGTCTCAGAACTCAGATAGTGCTAGCAAGGACACAAAGGGGCACAACCAGTGTAGAAGACAATCTGGAAATTTTTAAAAAAATTTATGTTTTTCCAGAGTATTATAAGGGCATACACATTTTGGTTGCATAATTTTAGACTTGTAATTAATTATTAATATAGTCCCAAGTTGTTCCTTCAAATGCACAAAAGCAGGCAAATAAACAAATTGTAGAAAATTCACACAACAGAATACTGCCCAGTGTTAAAAACTAAAACTACTGTGAAAAACAGTAACACAATGAGTATCAAAATGTTATGTTTAGCAGAGGAAGCCCAACTCAGAAGAGTCTTCTCTGTACGATTTTATCTATTTGAAACCCTGGAATGTGCACAGCAGGAATCTGAGAGGGGGTTAAGTAGAAAGGGGTGTTGGAAATATTGCTCATCCTGCCTGTGTGTGGAGGTTTCTGGGGCTGTCCTGACATAGTTATAGTATCTACTTGATTCTCTCATTGTTCTAAGATTTTGTTGAGATAAAATCACACCACCAGAAACCTACACACTTGAGAATTAATCCACATTAGGCTTAATGAAACCATGCTTTACTGATGGGCTTCTCCACTTTTGCTGGCAGGGACTACAAGAACTGGCTGTATAATCTACCTCTGCTTTCTTTTTATTTATTTTTTATTAATTCATAGTTGTGTACATTAATGCTGTCATGTGGTACAGTGTGCTGTTTCTATATACAATTTAAAATACTTTCATCAAACTGGTTAATATAGCCCTCATGTCATTTTCCTAGTTATTGTGTTAAGATATCCATATTCTACATTTAGAAAGATTCACATGTACCCTTATAGGATGAACCATAGGTGTGACCCCACTAGTCACCCTCCCTCCACCCAACCTACCTCTGCTTTCATCTTGCCCCTCTGTAAGTGCTTCCCCAGAAGCTCTAGGGGTGCTAGAAAAAAATAGTCTTTATTGTACCCATGCAGACATGGTGTGTTCTGTCCTCACCAAGGCCATTTTTCAGGGTGAGAGAAAATGTTGTTCATACCCATACAAATGTCGAAGTTTTCTTTGTAATCCAGAAGTTAAGTTTTCAGGAACTCAGGTGAATCAAAATTGTTGGGGAAAGACTGTTATTTGCTTGAGGATAAAAGTTCCCAAGTTAGTCTTCATGTTGAAGGGATTGTCAGAGGACAGGGACAGATAGGAGGTCATTAAGATTGACAAGTAGAACTGACTTCTGCTGGGCGGGTCGCACAGTCTCACGCCCGCCTCCCGGGGTCTTGTCAGCTGTCAGTCGCCAGCTGCTGCTGGGGAGGGTGGCGCCATCCCGCCAGTGGTGTGCCCTGCTCTGGGGCTTGGCAGACTGTGAGGGCAGCTGACTTCTGCAGTGGCAGGTTGCGCAGACGTGCACCTGCCTCCTGGGACCTCCCAGCGCCCGATCACCACCAACTCCTGCTGGAGAGGGTTGCACCTTCCCGCATTTGGGGCTTTGGTGGCTTGCAAGGACAACTGACTTCTCCTGGGGCAGGTCGTACAGACGCACGGCCACCTCCCAGGGCCTTGCCGGCTTGCGGTTGCCAGCAGCTTCTGCCTGGAAGCGTAGCACCATTCCGCCAGACGCGCATCTGCTTCCGGGGCTTTGGTCGCCAGTAAGGAAAACTGTCCTCTGCAGGGACAGGTTCCACTTGCCTCCCAGGGTCTTGACAGTGACACTGACTCCTGCAGGGGTGGGCTGCATCACCGAGCCTGCTGGCTCCACCTCCAGGGGTCTTCCTGGGTTGTGCCCAGGAGAAAACTAGAAGCAGCCACTGGCAGAAGAGTTATAGGGACGTTTCCGAAAGGTGCAAATTCAACATGGGATGGAATCAGTGGAAAAACTCTGGCGACCAGAATAACCAGAGTAGATTAACTCCCCCAAAGAAGGATGGGGTAGACACAATGGAAGACCCACTACATAAACAGATATCTGCAATGTCAGAAATTGAGTTCAGAATCTGGATAGGGAGTAAGATCAACAGGTTGGAGAAAAAGAGGGAGCTGGAATTTCAAATCATTCAAAAGCTGTCCCAGGAATTCAATGATTTTAAAGATAAAATGATCAAGGATTACTATACACGGAAACAAGAAGTTGCAGATTTGAAGAGCACCGTTGAA
>CAUYQV010111653.1:0-21056 GCA_963574575.1 Galagoides demidoff
GATAGGTGGACGGCTTCTACTTTTCCCCTTCGAACGGTGGGAGACGAAGAATATTACTGACCCTTTTCAGCTTCTGACTTATATAATTGGAAAACCCATAACCCCACTTTCTCCCAAGACCCCCAAGCTTTAACCTCCTTAATAGAATCTATTCTCTTGACACACTGCCCGACATGGGATGATTGCCAGCAGCTTCTCCAGGTCCTCCTAACCATGGAAGAAAGACAACGGGTCATCTTAGAGGCAAGGCATAATGTGCCTGGACCAGACGGGAGGCCCATGCAACTCCCTAATGAAATTGATGCTGCCTTTCCCTTGGACCGCCCAGACTGGAATTTCAACACCGGTGCCAGTAGGGAGCATCTTTGTCTTTACCACCAGGCTCTGTTGGCAGGTCTCAAAGGGGCAGGTAAGCGCCCCACCAATTTGGCCAAGGTACAGACCATAGTGCAGGGGCAGACAGAGAGCCCGGCAGCATTTATGGAGGCTATTAGACGGGTTCAGAATGTATACCCTGTATGATCCAGAAGCACCTGAGCATGAGGCCACTATCACTATGTCATATATAGACCAGTCAGCTGCAGATATTCGAGCAAAACTTCAGCAGCTAGATTGGCTACAGACTTTTTCCCTATAGGACTTAATTAGAGAGGCAGAGAGAGTTTATAATAAGAGAGAAACCCTGGAAGAAAAAGAAATCAGATTAGCCAAGGAACAGGAAGAAAGAGAGAACAAGAGAGATAAGAAGAGAGATAGGAACTTAACCAAAATCTTGGCCACAGTAGTACAGGAGGTAGACAGAGGGTCGAAACAGAGTAGAGAGAAAGGAGACCGGAGACGGCCCAGAGTTGAACGCGATCAATGCGCACATTGCAAAGAAAAAGGACATTGGATCAAAGACTGCCCAAACCTACCCGCCGACAGGAAAAAGAAACCAACACCCGTCCTGGCCTTAGAAGATAGTGATTAGGGAAGTCAGGGCTCGGCCCCCCCTTCTGAGCCCCAGATAACCTTATCAGTAGGGGGCAACACATCACCTTTCTCGTAGACACAGGAGCCCAACATTCAGTCCTGATCAGCTACACTGGGCCCAACATTCAGTCCTGATCAGCTACACTGGTTCTTACCTTGAGCCTGCATGATGAATACAGACTTTATAACCCACCCCGAGAGGGGACCCTAACGGGCGACTGGCTCCAGAAATTTCCCCAAGCCTGGGCAGAGATGGGCGGGCTAGGAATGGCTCGGCAGCAGCCCCCCATCATTGTCCTCTAAAACTTCTCTAGTGCAGGGGGCCATGGGAAGCAAAATTCACAAGTGGACATCAAAACGCACTGTGGACCTAGGAGCCCAGAAAGTGATGCACTCCTTTCTGCTTGTTCCAGAATGCCCCTACCCCCTACTAGGACGAGACCTCCTCACCAAAGTAGGAGCTCACATCCATTTTTCAGAGGACGGGGCCCAGGTGACCAATAAACAGGGCCAACCGCTCCAGGTTCTTACCTTAAGCCTGCATGATGAACACAGACTTTTTGACCCACCCCGAGAAGAGACCCTAACAGGCGCCTGGCTCCAGAAATTTCCCCAAGCCTGGGCAGAAACGGGCAGACTAGGAATGGCTCAGCAGCAGCCCCCCATCATTGTACAGCTCAAGCCCACTGCTACCCCCATATCAGTGTGGCAATACCCCATGAGCCAGGAGGCCAAAGAAGGGATCCGACCACACATCCACAAATTCTTAAAATTGGGGGTTTTGGTCCCCTGCCAGTCCCCATGGAACACCCCATTACTGCCGGTCAAGAAGCCTGGCACCCAAGATTATCGGCCAGTCCAAGACCTCCGAGAAATTAATAAACGGGTCTTGGACATTCACCCAACGGTGCCCAACCCTTACAACTTACTAAGCACCCTCAAGCCTTCCCACAAGTGGTATACGGTCCTAGACCTAAAAGATGCTTTCTTCTGCCTAACCCTGACCCCCCAGAGTCAGCCTCTATTTGCCTTTGAATGGAAGGATGCAGACCTCGGGGTGTCCGGTCAACTAACTTGGACTCGGCTACCATAAGGTTTTAAAAATTTTCCTACACTGTTTGACGAGGCATTACACCAAGACCTCGCCCCATTCCGGCTCCACAACCCAGACATCATCCTGCTCCAGGACGTAGACGACCTACTACTAGCAGCCACCAGTGAAGAATCCTGCCGCCAAGGGACGGAGGTCTTGCTACAAGAATTAAGTCGACTAGGGTACCGTGCCTCTGCTAAGAAAGCCCAGATCTGCCAACAACAGGTAACCTACCTGGGGTATGCCCTGAGAGACGGGGAGAGGTGGCTCACGGAGGGACCGATCAGGACTGTAGCCCAGATACCCACTCCCACCAACTCAAGGGAAGTGCGAGAATTCCTGGGGACTGCAGAGTACTGCCGCCTCTGGATACCTGGGTTCTCAGAACTAGCGGCCCCTCTGTACCCCCCTCACATGTGCAGCCACTCCATTCAAATGGCTTCCAGCCCAACAAGAGGCTTTTAATAAAATCAAACTCAAGCTGCCAAGTGGCTGATCCTACAGGCACCTGCCACCATGCCCATCTAATTTTTTTTTTTTTATTGCTTGCTTTTGTAGAGATGGGGTTGCCCAGGCTGATGTGAAACTCCTAACCTCAAGTGATCCTCCCTCCAAGGCCTCTCACAGTACCGGATTGTGGGCATGGGACCTGCCACACCTGGCCATTGCTATGGTCTTTAACATTGGCAAGAAGAGTCACATATATAAGGGATTCCTTTCTGCATCCCGAAAATGCACATGTTTACTCAGTTTCTTTTGTTTTTATAAAAAAATTACCCTGAAACACTATTCATTTCCAGATGCCTGTATTTTTAATTACTACACAGGTAATACAGAATGGTAATGTAGTGCAGTAGTGATAACAGCTGTAAGTTCTGTAATTAGATAGACGCACATGACCAATAGCAAGTGTCGAAACCTGAGACTTACTTTCCACCTTTACAAACTAAGGATAATCATAGGCCTCAAGGTTCAGAAGATAAAATGAGGTGCTGTTTATAAAGTACTTAGAACTCTAGTGTGTGTTCAATAAATCATGAATTCTATATTCTTCTTCTATGTAAAACCTAGTCTTCAATGGAAATGATACAAATTTTTATATATAATACATGCATATGATATGATATGGCATTAAAATTAACTACTTTTAATTTTAAGATATTTCACTGACAATTAAAAATTATATATATTCAAGGTGTATAACGTAATATAATATTTTAAGGTAATATTTTGAAAAATAGATAGCATTTATTAGAATTATAAAGTGTGAGTAGTGGAATGAAGCTTCAGAAATATGCACTCCAACTTGCCACTTGTGCAAAGGAACATACAGAGAGGGCAGGTGGTGGCACAGAGGGCACCCAGCCTCCCAGGGTTTCATCTGTGCTCTTTCTCTGAGGCTTCTCTGGTATTTGCCCTCATGACATGCTAGATGCTCTATCAATACGAATGTTGAAAACAGTAATAGCCATTAAATGCTTATTGTAATCTTCCACAAGGCGGGGTGTGGGGGTGTGCATTTTTTAAATGGCCAAAGAATTACCTTTGCCTTGAGGTGCTTATTACCCCCAGGGATGGGCTTTTGACAGCATTTCCTACCCTGGAACATACCTTTCTACTGAAAAAATCCTTTTGATTTTCATGATTCCATACTCTTTATCTTACTGGCTCACCCTCGTTTTTTTTTTTTTTTTTTCAGGGCTTTCTGATGGCTCACTCTTCTGCTTAGCCCTGAGGGTCCACCCAGGCTGTCCTGTGTGTCTTTTCTGGCTGGTCTGTCCAGTCAGCTCATTACCATCAGAGCTTTCTCGGACTCCTATGCACAAATTATTAAGGATCTGAGAGAGTAAATTCCTGTGACTTTCCAGAAGGCCTGGTCCTGCTGCTCGGACACCTGCATTTTTATAAGTGCCTTCGGGATGTGGACAAGACACACAGAGACCACACTCCGTGGACACACACTCTGTAGATGCTGCTGACCAGCGCCTGAATCCTAGACCTACACAGGCCATCTCCTGCATGGTCTTGCAGATGTTCAGAGCTTCACTGCCACAGGACTGAATCAATCGTCTTCTCCTTTCTGAACCTCTTGACCCTCCCTTGTCCTGGCAAATAGGCCCTTTTATGGCATTTTCTTTCTCAGTAGATGGCACCGGCATTCACCAACTGACTCATAAGGAACACCTGGAAATCACACTTGGCATAGCCCTCACCCCAGTCCTGATGAGTGCCGTGCCCCCATACAGCATCTCTGAGCTGTCCGTGCCTGCAGTGCTTTCCTCCCACTCCCTCCTCCCTCTCTGAAACATTGAACATCCTTCATGGATGAAAACTTCCCTCTCCACAAGGATGAATCTCCATAACAAGTCAGCATGATCTTTTAAAGCTTCTAATATAATGTCTCTCCCTCCTCAAGTCTTCACCAGCTCTGCATTTCTCTGAGGGTATAATGCCACATCCTTTATGTGCTTTTCAAGGACCAGCACTATTTGATTCCTGCTTGCATTTAAGTTCCTGCTGAAATAGTTCCTCAGCCTCTCATGAACACCTAGAGTGGTTTAATCAGTGGTTATTTCAGGACCATGGAGACAAGAACCTTTTTGTAACTAGAAAAGAGATAATAGGCTAAAGACAAAAAGATGCTTGTATACCATGTGACCCAGAAAGTCCATCTGCAGCAACAGGCCCAGGAGAAACCCTTGCCTGTTTGCACCATTTGACCTGTTCTAGAATGTGCAGAGCTGTGTTCTGTGTTCTGGAAAAATACCAGAAGAGCAGATGTTTAAGTTATAGAGGACTTCTACAATGAAACGCCATGTAGCTGTGGGCATGAACTAAACTACACATACATACACACACATAAATGTATGCATTTACCTATGAAATATGTGTGTGTGTATATATGTATGTATGTGTGTATGTATGTGTATAATATGTATGTTTTTAGCTATGTACCTATGAGTGATAAAACTGTGAAAAGTCTAGGTAAGTTACATTGGACAAGGTGGAGAGAGGTCAGTTATAGGACAGTATATAATTGTGGAGGTGCCTCAAAAACTGAAATTTTCTCTGTTTCAAAAGAATGGAGTCCTTCAAGTTGTAGCAAAACCTTTTAAGGAATTTGGACCAAATGACTTTAAGTTTCCTTACAGCAGCAGACACTGGGTCTCTGCCTCAGGATGTATCTCAAGTGCCAACAATCGTGGAGATTGCATGGCATGAGAGTCAGGAAAGTAAGGTGTTTCTGAGGAATTGGCTTGTAGGTGCCTTCTGGAGGACAAGTTAACAGAGAACAGGGGGGAATTTTCTGGAAAATATGTGCCCCTGAGGACTGGTTGCAGCTCTCATGTATCATAATGCAGGCCACCCTCAGGAAGACATTTATGCCAGATGTGGCCGCTGTTCTAGCATGCAGCCCAGGATTTTTGTGCAAAAACTTGTACTTTAAATACACTATTTTAGTTCTCCATGTCTACAAAGACAAATTGACTCCAGCTGCATAAATTGTATTAAGACATATGTTTTTGCATAATAATTTACAATTTTAAGCATGGTTTGGGGAAGTTAAAATAGCAATTCAAAATCCAGGACTAAACAACAGGCAGAGTTGGAGATGCATTTTTGACAGTGATGGCTTCCCCTCCTTTGTCTCATGTTCTTTGGGGCTGTTGGAAGGCATCTGATTACTTTGACGCATCCCTGTCATCAATTCATCATATGAGCACAAACAAAAAGGGAGTGAATGGAAACAAGATTTGTTAGGTGGGAGGAACCTGCTAGGACTTGCCTGTTCCGGATATGCTCATTCACCCTAAATCTTTCCCCAAACCACATTCTGAATTTCAGTATATGTCTTTATTATATTTCCCCAACCTCATCTCATACTTTTTTTGTAATCTGGGTGGACCCAAGAGAATTGGAAATGCCCAAGAATCTGACATGAGTGAATGGCTGCCCTGGTCCCTGACCCTGTGGTAGGATTTTCTTCTTCAAAAAGGAGAGAACAGGAATACTCCACCTTTGCAAACTTCAGGAGAAGACAACTTGGAAAAGTCTGGGAGTTTAACTTTTGAATAGAAGCAAACAAACCACCCAAGACAGCCTATTCTCAGCCAAAGGTATTTCAGAATTATCTGTAGATTTATCTAAAATTATATAAAAATTACTTAGACTTACTTAAAAAATAGATTATATAATTCCATTTCCTTTCACCTCCCTGATTCAGATACCCTGTTACTAATTCTTAGTAATAAAGATAGCCTAAGAGATAAAATATTCCTATGGTCTCTAGAAAGGAATTGGCAAGGTTGGCTGTAATTTAGTGTCAAAGTTCCTGTGCATGACAGACACGTTTAGAGATTAGACCAATTCAAACCATTCTGAAAAGGTATGTGTCTTTCATTATTTGCCCCATTTATGTCTTCCTTTATTTTCCTGTGAATAACATTTTTCTGTACATTTAGCTGCTTTATAAGAGAATAAATTTTTAAAACATTAGTGAAATTTCTTTAAAATTAAAATTGTTTAGCAAAATACATTTTAAAATGTTTTATGATTCCAATGCACTATTACACTGTCATAGAAAGCTTGGGAATAATGGGAAAATATAATTCATAAGGTCACCAATTTAATACAACAAACCTAATTAGCTTTTCACTAGACTTTTTCACATGTATAGTTTTACATAGTTATAGTTGATGAGTAAATATAATTTTGTGATTTGCTTTTATCATATCAAATGAGAACATACTTAATATATAAATAACTTCCTAGTTTTTAAACTATTTTAATGAATTTCTCATATTGATTGTATGAATATGAGAGCACTTTATTTTATTTTCTTTTATGGTTGGGAACTTAGTCTATAGCTGCTTTTTGAAATATATATCAAATGTATGATTGTACATATATTTTTGTTATTTGAAATGGTTTGACTTTTGATTTTTTTGGTGTTTAAGAGGCTTAAATCCAGCTGTACTTATGATAGCCAATGCATTGTCCATATTTTTATTTTCAATATCATTACATTTTCAACATTATCATCATATTTTTCTGTGTTGATAGTGAAACAATATGTACAGTGTACATATTCAAATGCACATGTAAACACATCAAATTATGTAATGATTTTCACTGTTTTAATTACGATTGTAATATTTGACTATAGTTATATCACAATTTGCTGTTTTTTATGGAAAAGTACATGGAAATAATTGTTAATTAATGATAAAACTGGACAAATGCTATGTTTTTCTTAAGTATTATCAAGACTTTTCTTGAAAATAACAATTCTACAACTATATAAAAGTTAGTGAAATACTGTCTTTACCTTATTAGGATGGATGTAAGGATTCAGGGTATATTTCATAGCTAGTAATGAGACTGTGGTGAAAGTTAAGATGAAGAATCTTCAACAAGTTTTCAAACAACAGAAAAATTGTTTACTGATTACATTAAAAAAATCCAGAAATCATTTTTTGAAAAGTTAAACATGAGAAACAAAAATACTACTTCCTTATTTAAGGTATGTCCACTAATGCTAAGCCATCCTTTTAGAGTATTCATTATGTAAAAAATTTAGCCAAGCAGCCAAGTGCCTTATCTAATCAATATTACCTAAATAATATCTAAGCATTTCAATAAAGTTTACAGAGAAATAACTAGAAGCTTGCCAGATATGTCCAGAACTTAAGCTTCTGTCTATTCTTCATGCGTTAAGTGCTCTAAGATATAGTAAATTTTTTAGAGCTGAGAACCAAAAACAGGACTTACCTATACATTTTAATCCTTAATGAAGAGGTCTTTTTCCTGTCTGTCCAACTGCTTTCAGTGTCCACTCAAATGAATGACTCTCATGTGTTATGTGTGATCTGTAGCTGAAGACAAAGGAGGAAATCCCATATAATTAAAACCCAACTTGCTGAACAAGTCTGAAGGGATCGACTTGAACCAATAGTATGACTTGAATGAATCAGAAACAGACAGGAAACTTCACAAATCAGTAAAAATGTTGTGTATTCTGATAAACTGTGATTACATACAATTGTGGGTGGCAGGTATTTTATGAAACTCTGCAACTACTTCGCATTTTTAATTCAAGCGAATGTGATACTTCTGCCCAAGTTATTATATTGTCACAGCAAGCCAGGACCTTTCGGAACATACTTTCCATACACTAATAGGAACTACCTTGAAGTAGTCTGTGGAAGGTACTGTTTTCCTCATAATATGTGAACAAGAGCAGGAACTAGCAGATGTACAAACAGTGGACAGGAAACAGGATGGTGGGAACTAGAAGGCACCTCGTCTTTTCCCAAATACTGTCTTTTGGAAAAAGCCTCCTAGCAGACTACTGCCAGAAGGAAGGTGGACGGAGGAATATGGGGGTGTGGGCAGGGTTTGCAGGCAAATCAGAGCCCAAGAAAATGGGCCAGCACAGTGGAGGGAGGTGGGGCATACCCTCTCCGCCCCAGAACAGGAGACTAGTTCTGCATGTGACTGGGGAATCTCTAATAGAATTTGATTGGGTGCTGAAACGTAAAAACCAGTTTCACCTTTTTCACCAATAAATTGTGTGCCTTAAGGAAAAAAAAAACCCCACTTAGTCCTCTAGGCGCCTCAGTGTAGACTGACAAAGTGGGAGGCAGGGTCAGGGAGCCTCAGGGGACTCTTCACACTGAACTGGGCTTATCCAGCACTGCTGACAGATGATGGTTAATAAAGTTATCTCAAGACTGCAACTTGAGATGTGAGACAACCCACACATAGTCTACATGATGAGCAACCAGACAGTAAGAACAGGAGTACATGGCTCTTTGTTACCCTTCCTAAATACAAATTTTAGACCCTGTATCTCACACCTGCCATTCTGCCATTGCTCTTTTTAGTAAAATAAAGTGAAATAAGTGAAATAATATTTTAAAAGTTTTAAACAAAGGTGTCTAAAAAAACCATTTTCATTTCACGTGTTAACTTCAAGTATGTTTACACACAGCTGTGTCATGTCCTAGTGTATAACTTGCTTTTTACACTTAATGGTATTTCATAAGCATGTCCCTATTGCTAATTTTTATTTTTACTAGCTATACATTTATAACTTTGTGTTTTATATAACTTAAAACTCACAAATATGGTATCTAGATCAATCAATTATTAATAATTTTAATGGCTGCATGTTAAAGGGAAAATCATATTATGCTGAATGGACTCATCATAAAACAACGAAATTTATCTTCTACTGTGAAGTATTTAGACATTTTTTATTTTTTATTGTAGATGATACTTTTAATGACCATGTTCACAAACATAGTTTTTTTCTTTTTTACCTTACAGCTATGTTTTTCCTCAGAATAAATTAGAGTCTTATTGGGCTAAATGATTTAAATGTTTTAATGGATTAGAAAAATTTACTTTTGTTTTATTAATTTTTCTAGGACTTTAAGTGTTATCTTTTATTTTTCATTTATATCACTCTTCCCTAACTAAGCAGTCTTTTTCTTGTACATCTTTGTATTTCCTGGAATATGTGGGTAAGGCCTTACTACCTGGCAAGTACTTTGTCAACACGTATTGTTTGGATGTCCAATGACTTCATGGGTAAGTACAGGCCTGGGTGCCTGTGACTTTCACAGCAGAGCTGGGGCTGAGTCAGGGGAGTGTCATGGGGAAGCTGAATTCAGTCTGAAGTTACTTCCTGCATGTCTGTGATGAGCCAACACAAAGAGGGGTAGGGCGCAAAATTATGGTTATGAGGCAAAGGGACTGCTCACTGGGGCCCAGGGGCAGGCGTTATCACTTCAGCTGCAGGTCCTGAGGGAGTGACAAGATAGGTCTTGAGCTGTGCTGCTAAGGGGCAGCTGTTGTCAGAATAAGGAATGTAGTGTCACATTATATGAAAAATACAAAAAAATAAGTCTTCTTTGGAGAGTACCCTCTTCCTCCTGTTACAGGCTTGATTTGTGACTACTCAACCAGAAGAATAATAAAAATTGAATAGTCATAAAACCAAGGCACCCCACTGGAGCAGGCTGACAAGAACAGTTTTCAGGGAGATAGAGACCCTTTATTTTCATGGAAAACAAACTGTGTAGTAAGAAGCACTGACATTTGTTTTTTTTGCTTACCACGGTTGTGGGAGAGAGGTGGGTGGTAAAGAGACTCTCTTCAAATCATTTAATCTTATACTCTGGACATATTTCTCCCCAAATGTGTCTAATACAACCACCTGGTTTTGAAGGAAGTATGAATCATTCAATGGAACCTGTTTTAACAACAAAGCAGAAAAAACAACCCAAACGCAGATGATCTAATAGGTGTGGGCCAGCAGGATTCTGTCAGTGGATCTTGTCTAGTCACCAGCCCAGGGCAGCAGCCACATGGCTTTGGCAGGTAATGACTTTGTCCTGAGCTCCCTCTCACAGCTATTGTGAAGACAGAAAAAAGAAAGATAACCAATATGCGCACCATTTTAAGGCAGTAAGATGTTACTTAATACAAGTATTTATATTCATTATAAATGCTAATTTAAAAACTGGGTAATAATAAGATTTTGGAAGTATGTCTACATTTACATTTTTTCTTTTTCTATATTTTACTTTTTTTGGTCAATCAATTCAAAAATTTAATTGAAATAGTTTTTTTATTATTAAATGATAGCTGTATACATTAATGCAAACATGGGGTACAGTGTAGTGTTTTCATATGTTTTACTTTTTTATGAAGTAAGAACAATAAGCAACTAAATTTAATTTTGTGGATTATGACCAGTGGAAGTAGCTGGAGGTAAGAGGATAAACAAAACAGAACCAAGGCTTCAAGGCAGGATGTCTTCAGGGCTTGTATCTTCAAGGCTGTGTCTTCAGGCCAGATGTCTCCGGGAACAGAGTTCCCTGCAGTCAGACACACCTTGAATAAAATCTGGACCTTTCTGTTTACTGCCCAGCTTATCTCTTTAAGTCTCAGTTTTCTTACTTGTGTAAAAAGATTTAAAACACCATTCTCAGAGAGTTGTGAGAATTACATTAATTCAAGTCAAATCAGAAGAGCTAATGGATTTCATGCATCCACACATTCTGCAGTTGTCCCTGTGCTTATTCTAGAGGTTGCAGTGTGTGTTTGTACGTGTGTGCACATGTGTGCACATGTGTAGGGTCACAGAGCTGAGACTGGAGAGCCCCTGGGCATTTCTAAAATGACCCTTCTCTAGACACACACATTACTTTGCCTTTCCAACCCGAACTTACCCCAAGGAGTCTGTGTAAACATGGTTTAAGAAATCCAACACCCAGGACAAGCTGTGAAGGCTTCTGTGTTGTCTTGTGCTTTCCACATGTAGGTGTTTTTTAGCTAATTTTTAGTAGTATGAGGTCAGAGAAGTGCCCCAGTTGGGTGCCCTTCACCCCTCTCCGGAGGCCCCACAACAGCACCCTTGAGTTGCCCAGAATCGTTTTCTTCTGTAGAGAATGAGTTCCATCTTCCTGCACATGTGAGCAAATTTGACTCATGCTTTTTCTCCATATCCAGAGATCAGATCAAATGAATATAATACATCTAATGTATAAGATCATCAATCATTTCACCTACATAAAGTTCTAGCTGATAAATTTGATTATTAAAATAATCATAAATTTGATTATATCCACAAAAGACTTGTAAGTGATCTTTTATTTGGTTAGTCACCAAACAGTACGAGTACCGGTAACTGTCCTAAGTAGTATCTATTTTAAGATTGATGGCATTATAAATTTATGACTACTGGTCTTAGGCAGCTCTTCAGTACTGCCCAGCAATACAGCTGGGTTTCCTTGGTCAGTTAGTTTTTATAAAGCACATTTTGAATCTTTCATACTCTTCTCCAAACATTCATTCTCCTCCTTTATTCCCTTTCCTTGCTTTCAACAGATGACTTACCTTTCTACTGCTGCAGAAAAACTAGCTAGCTTTAGATTGACTGCCCTCAATTTCCTGCTGTTGTATTTATAGCTCACGGTGGAGAAGGCTCCTCTTCCCGGAAGTGAACCCTTTCATTTGTGCCCTGTGTCCCATCTTCTTCCTCTTTCTAATCCTGCTTGTCCAGTCCTCCTCAGTTCCACAAGCCATCTCCCACTCACACCAGCTCTCCTGCACCAGAGGCTAGGGTGGCTCTGTGTCTTTCCTCAGCCCATTGACTGAGCCCATTTTTCTCTTCTGCCCCATCCTCACAGCCAAGGCTGGCTGTAGACCACTGCAGGAGGGTCACTTCCACAGTCTTCTGATCAGCTGCTCTGACCCATTCTTCATACCTACAAAATGATTATTAAAATGTAGTTATGGGCTGGGTGCTCATAGCTCAGTGGTTAGGACGCCAGCCACATATATCAGGGCTGGTGGGTTCGAACCTGGCCTGGGCCTGCCAAAACAAAAAATAGCCAGCGGTTGTGGTGGGTGCCTGTAGTTTCAGATACTCAGGAAGCTGAGGCAAGAGAATTGCTTGAACCCAAGAGTTTGAGGTTGCTGTGAACTGTGATGCCATGGCACTCTACCCAAGGGAATAAAGTCCCTTTATTGAGACAAGAACAAACTCTTGTCTCAATAATAAAAAAAAAAAAGTAGTTATGCCACTATTTTTTTTTTTAAAGATAATCCAGCAGCTTTAAGATAAGACCCACTCAGCCTTACATGGTGGCAAGGCTCAGAGTGCCTGGTCCCTGTTTTCCCATGGACGGACTTCTAGTCACTGTAACAAGCTGCCTCTGTCTCTCTTTCCCATTCGCTCAACTTGAAATATCTTTTCTGACCTTTTTCAAAAATGTTCTTCCTAGTTCTTAAATAGGGATCATTGCTATGGTCTGCTTATGAGCTTCTTCCTTGCGAGGGATCTCACCTGTCCAGGTGGGCTAGTTCCGGGCTCATGTCCCCTCGTGCTCACAGTGACACCTGGCACACAGTTTAGATGTTGTGGCACAGCACACCTGAGGGAAAGGACATGCACATTCCCTAGGCCTGGCATCCCTGCATGGAAAGTAGGTAAGCATTTATTTACTAATCTGAGTAATTTACATAAAGTTAGAGGTTGGAATTTTTGAGTGAGAGATTAGAAATTTACTGTTTTCTGCTGTGCTGCAACTGTTTCAGCTGTTAAAAATATTATTCTTACAGCAGACATGGAGATGCCCTTCAGGTCCTCCTCCAGGACAAAGCTTGCCCCAGAGTCTGAGTGTTTTCCAAATATAGGCTGAATTTCCATTTAGGTGTGGTGAGGGGGTCACCTCAAAAAGAAAGTTTGTTCCCTACATTTTTTAGAAGAAGACAGGTGTCTGGTCTACAGGCATATGAAAAAATGCTCATCATCTTTAATTATCAGAGAAATGCAAATCAAAACCACTTTGAGATATCATCTAACTCCAGTAAGAGTAGCCTACATAACAAAATCCCAAAACTACAGATGTTGGTGTGGATATGGAGAAAAGGGAACACTTCTGCACTGCTGGTAGGAGTGCAAGCTAATACATTCCTTTTGGAAAAAAGTTTGGACAACACTCAGGGATCTAAAAATAGACCTGCCACTGGATCCTGCAATTTCTCTACTATATCCAAAAGACTAAAAATCATTTTGCAAAAAAGATTATTCATTGTAGCTTAATTCGTAATAGCCAAGTCAGAGAAGAGGACCAAGTGCCCATTGACCCACGAATGGATTAATAAATTGTGGTATATGTATATCATGGAATACTATGAAGTCTTATAAAAGATGGAGACTTTATCTCTTTTATGTTTACATGGATGGACCTGGAACACATTCTTCTTAGTAAAGTATCTCAAGAATGGAAGTAAAAGTATCCAATGTACTCAATACTTCTATGAAACCAATTTATATTTACTCACACTTTCTCATGAATGATAGATCACAACTATAGCCCAGGATGAAGGAGAGAAATGGAGTGGGAAGGGAGGGGACGGAGGAGGTTTGATAGAGGGAGAGTAAATGGTGGGACCACACCTATGGAGCATATTGCAAGAGTACAAATCAAATCTATCAAGTATAGAATATAAATGTCATAACACAATTATCAAGTAAATGAGGTGAAAGCTATATTAATTAGTTTGATGTAAGCACTCTAAATTATATAAAAAAATCAATACATTGTACCCCACATATGCATAAATGTATTCATGATCTATGTGTACATGACTTAATAAAAAAAAGTGAAGAATGAAAAAAAAAAAACTAGCTTGTGCAATTGTAAGGCTACAAGTTCAAAATTTGCAGAGTGCACCAGCAGACTGGAGACCCCAGAAGAATACTTAAGAACTGAAATCAGAAGGGCCCTGACAGAAGGTGCCTCCCTGCTCTGGGTGGGGGTGCTATCTAGACCTTCAACTGACTGGATGACATTCATCCACGTTATGGAAGGCAATTTGCTTCACCCCAAATCCACCAATTTATATGTTCATCCCATTCAAAACCACTCTCACAGAAGCATCCAGAATGCTATTTGACCCCTTATCTGGGCATCATGACCTGCTGTGTTGAGTTGACACATAAAATTACATTAACAGACCAAGCTCAAGTAACCAGCCCCAGGCCCCTCCTCTAGTGCTGTGGACTCGTTCTGCTAACTTTGTACTACTCACTTCTCTGGCATGCTGCCCACCATCCGCTAAATGTGTACTTGGGCAATGTCATCTTTTAAAAATACTTTAAAAGATTTCTTTTTTTAAAAAATTATTTTATTAAGTCAAATACACATAGATCATGAATACATTTGTGCATATGTAGGGTACAATGTGCTGATTTCTTTTTAATATAATCTGACATAATTGGACTGGTTCAGATGAGCATCAGTGTCCATGTTCAGGTTTTGTGTCAGCATTTCACCCCTTTATGGAATTGTGAGGCAAAGACTGTAGGGTGGGGCTGGCACAGGGTTTGAAGTCATTTGGAACCAGGAAAGAATATCACAGGTCCCTTCCCACACAAAGACAACAACCTTCATTCATTGTTGATACCGTGAAGTTGAGTTATTTTTTCAGTGATATCAATGCATTTCCACTGATTCACCTGTTGGACCCTAACCGGGGGTCCCTTGGGAGAGTCGCCCCAAAGATCACTCATGAGACCCGAGTCGATGCAACATGCAAGAGGCAAATTTATTACTGACGCGTCAGGGTCCCTCAGCCGCTCGGGAAGAAGGACCCCGAATGGCTGTTACAGGCTTCTTTTAAAGCTGAAAACCGCAACAGATGGGTGTGGGGGTCGGTTGTTTGAACAAGGGAAATTCTGATCAGGGGAAGGGCAGTTGAGCAAGGGGGGTAGGGTCACAGGTCTGTTTAAGCAACGAAAATTCCGAGCAGGGAGTGTGCTGTGCAAGGGTCTGTTAAGCAAGGGAAATTCCTGAGCAAGGGTCTGTAAGCAAGGGAAATTCCTAAGCAAGGAGTGGGGAAATTCTGAGCAGGGTCAGGGGGTCTCTTCACACCCTTATTTGTTTCTGAGTCTTTTGAACGAGAACATTTAATACTATGATAATTATCTGGGATTAAGGTACAGTCCATGGTCATGGAACAAAAACCCACCTAGCCTACCCTGAGTTCAGTCTGTGCTTTTCCTATTATTTTTCCTATAAAATAATAGGAAAACTATTATAGCCTAGGTATAGCACAGACTATTATAGCCTACCTAGGCTATAATATGTTGATCTGATTTTTCAGGGAAGATTACAAATGAGAAGTAAATAAGGAATCTGAGTTAAAGAGGAGGTGGTGTGCTCAGGAGGCAGTCTACACAGGGTGTCGTGGACAGTATGAAGGCCAGCCTGTCTTTAGAGTAGTTTCATGAAAAGCCAGAAGTAACATTTCTGCTTTTGCCCTAGAAATAGTTCACTGCCTTCAGAGGCAGCAGAAGAGAGGGAGCAGCTGTGGCAGCTGTTGGCACTAGTGGCCACCTAGATGTGGCTCCAGGCTGGCTCACAGCTGCCTGTCAGACTCTGGTAAAAACACAAGAGCTGTGAATGTCTGTGACATAGTCACGAACTTGCACTGGGCCCTGTATATGGGGCGAAGAGCCAGGCTGTGTAGCTGCTTTGACCACAGCTTCAAGAAGAATCCTGACCAGATGGGAAGACCATTTGGGACTTGGTCCCAGTAA
The DNA here is from genome assembly GCA_963574575.1 of Galagoides demidoff. Classification (NCBI taxonomy): domain Eukaryota; kingdom Metazoa; phylum Chordata; class Mammalia; order Primates; family Galagidae; genus Galagoides; species Galagoides demidoff. Next base: position 16,188 of record CAUYQV010111653.1, read on the forward strand.
GGTAACTGGTAACTTTGGCAAGTGGGAGCCATCAAAGTTGGTCAAAAAGGTTTAAAGCTCCTCAGTGATCTGTTTCATACTATTCTTTGTTGGCTGGTATGAAAAGAAAAGCTTTGCATGGTAAAGAGGTTTCCCCCTTAAACCTAGAGGTAACTCTGAGCACACCCACCCGGTGCCCTGGAAATTGATTCTCCAGTGTCAGTAGTGGTCTATTTTCAGGGACACACCACTTGTGCCAGCTCATCCAGGAGAGGCTCCCTCGGAGGTGAGGCACCTGCTAACACAGTGCCAAGCACACTTTTAGGGCATAGAAGTGATCCTCTGAGGGCCCCTGTGCTGTGGAGCTGTAAGACTAAAATTCCATGGGCTGTGCTGTGGTAGCTGTCACCAGGCACGGTGTCTGGGCTTCCTGAGAGCAGATGGTCAGACTGCCAGCAGCTCTCCCCACCCTGAACACCGGTTACCAGGGTGGGTAAGACATGATTCTCTATGGGACATCTAACTGGAGGGTTTCAGGTCAATTAGTCTCCAGGCCCCAAATAATGCCAAGGTCCCTCAAAGGTAGCTGGAGAATTCCTATGATAATAACAATGCAGAAACATCCCTGGGAGGCCCAGGATTCAGCAGAGTCCACTCTGTTGGGGCAGTGGCCAGGTCACTTGGTCAGGGAGGTACTCAAACCAATACTTTCTTGTGCTGTGCTGTGGCCCTTGTTGATCTATGTAGCACACGCTGAGTGCTCGGTGGCTGTGCAATGTCATCCATAGCTCAGGCCCCTAACACTTACTTTAAGGCTAAGGACAGATCAGGGTGATCTGAGAAACTGCTGTTTCGCTGTGTTTTTTCCTTTTGGGCTCCGGGCCTACCTGTCTTAGACTTTCTCCACTAACACTGATGTGGCCCTAGCCTGGAGGCCTCCAGCACCCCATAGATGTCAGTGCTGGCCCTGGCATTCTGACCACTGTTGCCATCCATTTCCACAGAATTTTAAGACATATGATATTCAGTGATTTGATTATTTAAGAAAAATACATTTGGTTCCTATTCTCTGCTTATACCTATTGATAAAGAGAGTTTCAGCTTGATAATTACGATATTTCTGATTTCATATTTTCTACCAACAACACAATTCAGCCACAGGAGAATTAATTCCCTTTTGTAACTCACTGAATGCCTCTTCCTGGAAGTCTCTGTTCCTGCTATCCACATCCCATCATTGCCAAGGACCTCTGAGGCTCTGGTAGCATTTTTAAAGCAGGTTTTATTTTTTAGAACAATTTTAGATTTAGAGAAAAGTTAAGTGGAAAGTGCACAGTTCCCACATACCCCCTTACTGCCCACCATACATGCACAGCCCTCCCCACAATTGGCACCCAGAGCTAGGGGTACATGTGTCATAGCCAGTGAGCATGCAGGGCACACACTTTCACCCTCAGCTCATGGTTGACATGTGGTCAGTCCTGGTGTTGCTCACCCTCCAGTGTATCACGACACTCCTGAACGGTCACAGTGCAGCACAGGGCTTTATCTCCCTCAGTTCTCATCTGTAGGCTCACCTTGGCCTCCCTGCACCCCCACCAGCCCTGACAACAAATGAGGCTCTTCAAACTGACTGAGTTCACTCAGTAATGCACATTTAAGGTTCCACTGTGTCTTTTCATGGTAAATGCACCTATAAACTACCTATTCTTGGGTCCTTGTTTTGTTACTACTCAGGAAGTTACCATCACCTTCCCTCTAAATTTCACAACAAAAATACATTTTTGATTAGTTACTATAAATAAATATAATTAATTAATCAGACTTTTTCTAAGTAGATCTTTAGGGTTAAGGAACGTGTATATGTGTACATGCTAAAAAATCACCAAAATATTAAAGAGGTTTTGCAACTTAAGAAAATTTAGAAGGTCTCTGGCTCGATTTACTGCTAGACTTTATTTCCTGCATTACTTTATTTTATGAGTGTCTTTCAGATGGGCTTAGAAGTAGCAAATTTATTTCTTATGGAGGAAAAAGTTTTTAGAGGTTGGGCATGGTGGCTCACACCTGTAATCCCAGCATTCTGGGAGGCAGAAATGGGTGGATTGCTTGAGCTCAGGAGTTTGAGACCTGTCTAAGCAAGAGCAAGACCCTATCTCTAAAAATAGCTGGGTGTTGTGGCAGGCACCTATAGTCTTAAATACTCTGGAAGTTTAGGCAAAAGAATTGCTTGAGCTCAAGAGTTTGAGGTTGCTGTGAGCTATGATGCTGTGGCACTCTACTGAGGGTGACAAGTAAGACTAGACTCTGTCTCTCAAAAAAAAAGAAAGCTTTTTAGAAAATGAGGAATAGGGCTGGGCATGGTGACTCATGCCTGTAATCCTAGCACTTTGGGAGGCCAAGGTGGGTGCCATCTCTAAAAAAATAGCTGGGCATTGTGGTGAGCACCTGTAGTCCCAGCTCCTTGGGAGGCTGAGGCAAGAGAATATCTTGAGACCAAGAGTTTGAGGTTGTTGTGAGCTATGACGCAATGGCACTCTACCAAGGGTAGCAAAGTAAGACTCTCCTCAAGAAAAAAAAAAATTATGAACTCCAGAAGAACAATAAGTAGTCAGTTAAGGGCTTCCTGAGATTTCAGAATCACTTACACAGGGACATCCTGACAAAGGTACTCTGACTCATGGACTCTCTTCAAAAATTTGTGTTGCATCTCATTTATACTTTAACTTTGTGATCTTAATCTATTTTTATTTATTATTATTTTGTTTTAGCGTATAGTCTTGCTCTGTCACCCCAGCTGGCATTCAGTGGCTCACTACAGGGGACCATGGCAGTGCCACAGTGTCCCACTAGTTTTAAAAAGTTTGCATAGAGATGGGTTCCATGTTGCCCAGGCTACTCTTGAACTCCTGGCCTCAAGTAATAACTTTCCAGATTTAAAGAGCTGGTATCTCTGCTGCTGCATTTTTCAAGCTAGGCTAAACTGGTCCATTACTTTACAAATAAAATTCACTTACACATTGGTTATGGGTTACTTGTTGACTAAAATGATTCTAAAGTAAATTGTGTCATGTGTTTTGTGGCCCAAGCTGGGTCATTCCATCTCACTTAATGGCTCCACATCCACTGAACATTTGTACTCTCAGGCCTGTGACCTGAACACAGCCCTCTGTCCAGCACTCATGGAGACTTAGAGGCCTGTTTTGGAGGTGATCCACTCCCGATAATATGTCACTTGTGTGTACACTCCAGGCTTGTTCTTTTGACCACAGTTGTCACCCCAGCTCACAATGCCGATGAGATACCACGTGTCTTTAAGGTCCTTTGCAACTAACGGTCCCCCAGAATCACCCTGAAAACAAAAAAGAAAGAAAAGCTAACTAAGCTAAGCATCGAAGTTTTTATTAGGATATTTTGATGAAGCATGTATTTCATTACTAGATATTACATGTACAGATTACCACTAGAGAATAATTAATTGAACATGGATTTTGAAATTACAAAGAACTTTAAGGTTCAATGTTCACATTTTAAGATTAAATTTTATTTTTGTTAGAGTAAACAAACTTTGAGTTAAAGAAAAAAGAAAAGAATATGAAGCGTCTTAAAAGCAGTATTAAGCCCCTCACTGCTCCAGAAGCAGCGACTCCACACTTGCTCAGTGACATCTCAGAGCTTCTGGCTCCTTGTCACTGAATTGTGTGCTCAAACTGCTCTTTCTGGACTCAGGCAGCCTGTCACACAGATGGAGAGTTAGCTGCTGTGTAAACTCTTTGAAACTTTCTCTCACCTTCTCTACATGATAAATCTCCCTTTTTGGTCAAATTAAGAGCCAATCTTTATATTAATATCAGTTTGGAAATTTTTTTTTTTTTGAGACAAAGTCTTAAGCTATCACCCTGGGTAGAGTGCTGGGACGTCCCTGCTCACAGCAACCTCAAACTCTTGGGCTTATGTGATTCTCTTGCCTCAGTCTCCCAAGTAGCTGGGACTATAGGCACCTGCCACAACACCCAGCTATTTTTTGGTTATAGTTGTTGTTTGGCGTCCTGGGCTGGATTTGAACGTGCCAGCTCTGGTGTATGTGGCTGGTGCCTTAGCTGCTTGAGCTACAGGTGATGAGCCTACAAATGTTTTTTTATTGAAGAGTCAAGTAACATATTCCGGTTTTGCTTAGGATATTTTGATAAAGCATGTATTTCTTTGGCAGACTCTGATTTCTTAGAATTATACACTTTAACATTTGGTTAGTTTTCTTTTTTAAATTTCAGAATATGTCAGAACTATAGATGTTTTGGTTACGTGAATTCCTTACCTACAGTCTGAGTCAAAGTTATAAGACTGCTCATCACCCAGACAGTGTGCACTGTGCCCAGTGGGTGTGAATTTATCTTGCATTTGACTAATTTCCATGTACCTGTGGTAAATGCTGAATGCTCCAAAAGATCTAACAGTAATTTCTACGGATTTTTGAGTATTTCAGATGACTTGCCAGCTCTTTCATTCCCTCTGACGATGTCCATCTCCATACACACGCACACATACAAAAACACGAACACATATGCACACAAACACATATACACACATACATATTGACAAATATACACATAAACACACATATATGCACACATACACACATATACACACATGCACATACACATATGCATGCATATATACACTGACACATATACACACATTCGCACATATGCACACACACATATTCACACATATACACATACAAATTCATATATACACCCATGTGCACACACATGTACACATACAAATATACATACAGACAAATACACATACACATAAACACAAATATACATATACACACATACATATGTATACATACACAAATACACACACACACATACCCAGACACACACA
>CAUYQV010111654.1:0-34128 GCA_963574575.1 Galagoides demidoff
GGCGTTGTGGCGGGCGCCTGTGGTCCCAGCTACTTGGGAGGCGGAGGCAGGAGACTTGCTTGAGCCCAGGAGTTGGAGGTTGCTATGAGTTGTGATGCCATGGCACTCTACCCAGGGGGATAGCTTGAGGCTCCGTCTCAAAAAATAAAAAAAATAAAGTTCCCATTTCTCAGATGAAGAAGATGAGAGAGCTTAAATTTCTTACCCGAAGCAGAATCAAGATCTAGTAGTAGTATCTAAGCGTTCTAATTCTGAATCCTTTCATTGTGTTACCTGTTTTTAGGCTGCTCCTTCTAAGAATATTTATCTGATCCTGACTTAATCCTAGATCCACCTTCAGAACCAGAAAGGACAGTATTATTCATGCATTCAACATTTATAGAGCAGCAGCCTTGTACTAGACGCTGAAGATACAGTGCTGGGGCCTGCTTTCATAGAACTTTTGAGTCAACTGGAGACTGAGGCTGCTGTGAGCTACCATGATGCCACGGCACTCCTACCCAGGGTGGACTCTGTCTCAAAAAAAAATTTTTTTTTTCGGGTCAAGCAGGGGAACAGTCTAGTGAGAAATACAACATAACTGAATGTTTAATTATATGTCGAAATCAATGACTGAAAGGAAAGGAATAGAGTTCTTTATGAGTGTTTAACAAAAACCTCACAAAACTCCTTTCCTTAACTAGTAGGCCAAGAAGACATTGTCTAAGAAAGTGATAAGAGGCTATCCAGTAGGAATTAGGAATTAAATAGGCTAAGGAAGAGAAAGGAGTATGTTCCATATAGATGACATGTGTACAAAGGCTCTGTGGCAGCAGAAAGCTTAGCGTATTAACAATATAAGTAGCCAGCATGACTAACTGCAGTTAGTAAAGTGGAGACAAGTGGAGCTAGCTAGATAAAGCCGGAGAGGTAGGCGACATTCACACCAGATTCAGCACACTGCTGGTCTAGGCTGGGTAACTGTCAGTTCACATTTGCGTTTGTCCCAACCTCCTTCCCCGAGTGTCAAGAGCAAAACTGGATACTAAGTGCACAGTAGAAGCGACCAAAGCTGAACGAATAGAGTCCAAATTGTTCTACTGGTGAGGCACTAAAGACACGTTCGCTGTGCCAGGGCCAGAACCGAAGGGCAGCCTAAGAAAGAGAAGACGGGTAGCAGCTCCCTTTACCGCGCCGTTCTCGCTGGTCTTCGTCAGGCAGCCGGCAAGCGACGAAAAGATGTAGCCGTGCCGGGTGTAGGTTCCGCTGCCCGGGCTGCCCTCCTCCAAGTTACACAGACGTTCGCCTGCAAAAAACACGATGCATCAGCCTTAGGCCCCCAGAAGCTGATGGCCACCCAACCTTCCTGCCTGAATCCCTGTGGAGGACTCTATATGGGAACAGCTCGCTTACCAGGTATGCAGTATCTCACGGGTGGCGCCATGACAGCCACTGTCCCAAAGCCCGGATGGAAACGAAGCCAACTTCTCATTGGCCGAATCTAAGTCCAGTTCCTCAGTAAGAAGCGCGTCAAATGGTGTAGTTTCCCACGTGACGTGCGGCCGCGACTCCTCCAGGATAAACTCCACTTCCCAGATTTCCCCGGATCAAGTCGGGAGGCGGAACTTCGGAGCTCCTGCGCTTGCTCTTGCGCTTGCGCCTGGGGTTGAGGATGGGTTGGCGGCGGGTCCGGGTCTACTGCCTGGCGCTGCGGGTGGCGGACCATGGTGGGTCGGATTGAGCCCGGCTCTGCTCGGGCGCCATGCTGGAGGGGGTGGCAGTAAGCGTCAGCAGAGGCTGCGGAGCTCCATTTGGCTGACTGGGGAATTAGCAGGCGGCAGGTAAGGGCGGAGCTGAGGTCCCTGCTCTCCATCCTAGTCCCTTTTTCTGGTGTCGGGCGCTGCCCCGGGGCCTTGTCGCGAGTCCGGGTTCCTGCTCTCTCTTCGCCCCGCCCTGCGGGGCCGTCCCCTTCTCTGGCAGAGCACTCTCTCTGGGCAGCTGTAAAGCGCAGAGCTGGACTGAGGTCATTCGACCCAACTCGCCCATCTCACAGGTCAGAAACTCAGATCCAGAGACAGAAGTTGACTTGCGCCAAGTCTCTAAGATAGGTTAAAATAGAGCCCAAGCTGGACCCAAGTTTTTTGACTCCCATTCTCTTGCAGTTTGACCGCGCTGTCTTTATTGAGAAATAAAGCCTTTTCCCGGTTTTTATAACTGCAGCTTCCAGTCCTACAGTCGGATCCTCTTAAGCAGTGCTCTGGTTGTGTGTGTGCCTTGTTCAAAGATGAGTAGCCCCGTGATAAAGTTGCTGGTCTTTTTCTTCTCAGCCTGTTAGCCGGGAAGGGAGATCTTCACATGGATAAAATGCTACTTTTTACTGATGTCTGACATCTCCTGCTTGAGATTGTAAACATCCCGAAAGCAGCGTCTTTGTCCAGATAAGTTTTGCCACGACTTTGATCTCAGTTCATCTGACTTCCTGTGATTTTGCAGTCTGTCCCTCCCTGTCTTCTCTCCTTTCCTCTCCAGTCAAGTTTCCCTTTGGGAAAACAGATGATGACTTAGAACCTTGGGAAGAGTGTGTGGGCGCGCCGTATCCTGCAATCTCCTGTAATCTGGTGGCATATGGCCCCCATCCTTGTGGCTACTATTGAGGGATCCCAGGACTTAGGGCTTGTCCTTGAGGTGATAATAAAACTGCCTTCCCCCAACACATAATTTTTTGAATTTTGTTTTACCTCAATTTCCTGAGAGGAAAAGTCTGTATGTTCAATTGTAGCCCTTTTATTAACATGTATCTTTTCCTTGGGATCCCCATGCTCCCCATCTCCCACTAACTAAAGGGGAGAGGGCCTGGCTTTAGACTTTGTACACTCAAGTCTGATCTGTACCTGTGCATCTGCAAGCTTCCTGTGTAAATGGTTAATCTGATTTCTGGTTGGACTTGTTTTCTAAAATGACTTCTAGATCCTAAGGGCAATGATTTTAATAACAGTTTGTAATTTCTCCCTATTAATCGGAAGAAGGATAGCAGCAGACACTTAATGTTATCACATTGGCAAAAGTATCCATGCTGTTATTTGTAGGACAGATAGACATTTGACCAGCCTTCGTACTTCTGCATCCCTCCAGGTCATTTATTTCACAAATATTTATTAAATATTTCTATGAACCAAGTATTGTGCTAGGTGCTTTATTTTTTTATTTTTTACTTTTGAGACAGAAGCTCACTCTTTTCCAGCTAGAATTCAGGAGCATCATGATAGCTCACTGCAACCTCAAACTCCTGAGTTCAAGCAATCCTCTTGCCTCAGCCTCCCCAGTAGTTGGGACTACAGGCGCTTACCAGCATCCCTGGATGTTCTTTTCTATTTTTAGGCAGGGTCTCACTTTTGATCCGGCTGATGTAAAATCTCAAGTGATTTTCCTGCCTTGGCCTCCCAGAGTGCTAGGATTACAGGCATGAGCCACTTGCTTAGCCCTGTGCTAGTGGTTTATAAACATTTCAGCACTTTACCAAGTACAGTTGGTCCTCCATATCCAAGGATTTCCCACTTGTGGATTCAACCAACCTCAGATTGAAGATATTCTGGGGACAAAACTACAATAAATAATAACAATACAATAAAAAAATACAAATAGAAATAATACAGTATGTCTTTACTTAGTGTTGGCAATAAGTTTTTAGAACAGACTTTAAGCAAAACAAAGTATAAGTACCAACTTTTTTTCTCATCAGCATTATGTTATTATTATTATTCGAGAACTTGCTATATACATAATTTCTCTTAAAATCCCAATTTCCAAGAACCTATTGATTCTCAACATTAAATGAAGACTTACTGTATAATATAACAGCTGTTTACATAGCATTTACATTGTATTAGGTTTCATAAGTAATGCAGAGAGATTTAAAGTATACTGAAAGATGTGCACAACTTAAAAGCAAATACGATGACATTTTTTATCAGGGATTTGGTATGCAGGGGCTTCTGAAATCATCCCTCCCACCCCACCCACTCCACAATACGGGATGACTGTATATGACTGTATAGTTATGGAATCATAAAACATTAGAGCTGAAAGGGACTTTAGCATTTAATCCTGGTCTGCCATTGAATGGGAACACTATAAGATTGAGTCCCAGCAGGGTTCAGTGATTTGTCCAATCTCACAGAACTCCTTACGGGCAGAACTGAACCCCAAGGAGTTGGTAAATCTAATCCTTAATGCTGGCATTTTCTGTAGAGCACAGGAATTCAGGAGGTGGTTGAGAAGAATCTGAAAAGTGGAGAATCTGAGAAAGAAGATTTAAGACCAGGAGAGATAAGGTGGGATATAATTCAAGTTTATTACAAATGAGGACTACATCTGGATTTGCATGCTATTGCTAAAAAAAGTATTTTAGCAAATGGGAAACCCCATTAACCATACTAAGGGAATGAACAGTTGTATAGACAGACCAAAAGTCACCTAGCTTTGTTGTGGGGTGATGTGTTTTGTCCAGTCTTAGATTTGATATCTACAGTTTTGAAAATTTATGCTTTAAACCAGATCATGGTTCCAAATAGGAGTCCACCTCAGAGGAGGTAAAAGTTTGAGCTTTTTGGGTTTTTCCCCTGACTTTTCTACACTCCTATTATCCCAGGAGGTTATGGGAATGGCTAATTTTTTTATCCTAGTGCTGTGTGTAAGTTCCAACTAAAATTTTTTTTTTCTTTCTCTTTAGGCCTTGTCTGCAGGGTTTCTTTCTGTCTTAGGACTTACAGGATTAGTGGAAGGAGTTAATTGTTTCCTTTGAAAGCCCTTCTAAGATGAGCCAGGGTTGAAGGAGAGTACCGTGCTCCAGTTACTGAATTGAAACCACCCCTCCAGTGGAGCAGCCTCCTCCAGTTTCTGCTGGGTTTTGAGCTACCTGTTAAATAAGTCAGTGGAGTTATCAAGGACAAAGCAGCACTCCCTGGTTACCCCAGGGAAAATCAGACAATTTCTAGTGAAATATTTTAAAGAATTGATGATGAAACTGTCATCAAAGGAATCTTTTAGAGCAGTGGTTCTCAACCTTCCTATTGTTGCGACCCTTTAATATAGTTCCTCATGTTGTGGTGACTGCCAACCATAAAATTATTTTTTGTTGCTACTTCATAACTGTAATTTTGCTACTGTTATGAATCTTAATGTAAATGTCTGATATGCAGGATGTATTTTCATTGTTACAGAAGGGGTCGCGACCCACAGGTTGAGAACTGCTGTTTTAGAGCATCTTTGTGTTCTGATCTGGTCATTACCTAGGTAATATATGGGGTAGAAACTGCAGAGAGGAGAAGGAGGCACTTGCAGGAGAGTCATGAAAGGGCTAAAGACCTGGGAAGAGTGGTTGGGAATCTTGGGGCCAAGGCAGCAGCTGCAGAGGTTCTTAGGTGGGCAGGGGAGACTCTTGGCTGAGTGGGGACCCTGAGGTCTTCATGGGCCACCATTCCCCTTGCTTGTATCTCCTTCCTGTGGTGTACTACTATGAATACCTGAGTTGTCTTGGTTACCTTATCCTTGGGTGAGCTAGGGAGTGGAATTGGAGACAAAGCATCTTATGTCAAGCAGAGGGTAGCCAGCTGTCAAGACAGGAGACAGGGAATCTCATGCTGCTAGATTCAGTCTGCTGGCCTGTAACATCAGCCCAGAGGGAATACAAGGAGTACATTGCCAAGACTCAAATAGCAACAAAGATGTAAGTGCTATTTTCACAGTACTCACTCCCCCATTGGCCATTCTTTGGTTAAGAGCCATGGTTAGGAGGTAGGTCAGTGGACCAGGACAGGCAGGAGGCCACACCTGCTACAGTGGCCATGCTTAGAGACACAGTGGGCAATTTTGTCTATGCTCCACCCAAAGGTTTCATTACATGGACAGTTATAAAGGTTGCTTTGGCCTAAAGCTGCCTTCCTACCTCTCATCTCCTACTGCAACCCTTTAGCTCTAAGTGTGCTGTTTTTGTTTTGAAACAGAGTGTGACTCTACTGCCAGGGTTAGAGTGCAGTGGCATTATCACAGTTCACTGCAGCCTCAAAATCCTGGGTTCCAGGGATCCTTCTGCCTCCAAAGTAGCTGGACTACAAGCACGCACCGCCATATCCAGCTTATATATTTGTTTATTGAGATGGGATCTCAATAAACCAGGGTGGGCTTGAACTCTTGGCCTCAAGCTATCTTCTTGGCTCAGCCTCCCAAAGTGCTGGGATTATAGGTGTGAGCTACTGCACCCAGTCTGTTTACAGCACCCTAAATTTGCTCTGCACCCATATGGTGTAACGTAAATACAATTTCTGCAGACTCAGAACCGTTAGTCCCTACCTCAGTAATGTGGTTGTGACATTGGCACTGAATAGTCTACAGGAAAGTGAAATGACCTTCCTACTTCTTACAGGTGATGATTGTCCTAGCTGGTGACTGTTTCAGTATTAGGGCTTTGCCCTAGTCGAGTAAGGAAAGCTAGGACTCTGGCTGGATTCTCATAATGGTGTGCTTTTCTAGGAGCCATGCGGGGCCAGCGGAGCCTGCTGCTGGGCCCAGCCCGCCTCTGCCTGCGCCTGCTTCTGCTTCTGGGCTATAGGCGCCGCTGCCCTCCTCTGCTCCGGGGCCTGGTACAGCGCTGGCGCTATGGCAGGGTCTGCCTGCGCTCCCTGCTCTACAACTCCTTTGGGGGCAGTGATACCGTGGTTGATGCTGCCTTTGAGCCTGTCTACTGGCTGGTGGACAACGTGATCCGCTGGTTTGGGGTGGTGAGTGATGCCCAGGGAGCAGGAAAAGGGATGTTTTGGGGGAGCAGAGGGACTTCTCTCTGTTTGAGCCATAGAAGGCTTTGAAAAAGGCCAACCCCCATCCCCAGGGAAATTCCTGAGTCTGCCTGATGTAGCTGTCTGTCTACCTGACCTTATTGGTGTCAACAGGTGTTTGTGGTGCTGGTGATTGTGCTGACAGGCTCCATTGTGGCCATCGCCTACTTATGTGTCCTGCCTCTCATCCTCCGAACCTACTCAGTGCCACGACTCTGCTGGCATTTCTTCTATAGTCACTGGAATCTAATCCTCATCGTCTTCCATTACTACCAGGCCATCACCACTCCACCTGGGTACCCACCTCAGGTGGGTCCTCATAGGGGAATGGGGGAGGGGGAGAGTTGCAGGCTATGAGAGCTAGTCCCAGGAGTGAGGAAGAATGCCTTAGTGACTTCTAAAGTACAAAACTGATGCTGCCACAATTGTCATGATGCTCTTCTCCTTTTGTGTAGGGCAGGAATGACATCGCCACAGTCTCCATCTGTAAGAAGTGCATTTACCCCAAGCCAGCCCGAACACACCACTGCAGCATTTGCAATAGGTGGGTGCTGGCTTTGTTCTGTAAACCCCAGCTGTGACCCTTCTGTTGTAGCCCTAGGGCAAATCCTAGACATGAAGTTTGCTATTATATGTATAAAGCACCCATTATGTGACAGGCAGTGTGCCACCTCTTGATACCTTGTCCTCAGGATTGTCCTGAGTTAGACATTTTTACCACTTGTGGAAACTGGGTTGAGAGATAAGTTACCTTGTCTAGTATCATACAGCTAATAAACCACATAGCTGGGTTTGAAGTCAGGCCCAGCTGTCTTCAAAGTCTATGCCCTTTCCACCTCAGCAGGATGCTGGTCCTTGTAGGAAAGGATTGGCACTGACACCTCAAGAATCTTGGCCACCGTAACAGAGCCTGTGTCCCTTCCTCACAGGTGTGTGCTGAAGATGGACCATCACTGCCGTATCCTTTTTTCTCTTCTATCTGATGCCTTCTTTAGCTCCCCAGCACTGTACAGGGTTAGTGCCACAGATAGGCTTCTAGCATCACCCTGCAGAGAACACTGGGCTTATGAGAGGTTAGGAGCAGAGTTGTGGGGGTTGGCCATCTACTTGGGGGAGCAGGGAATCAGCCAATAGCTCTTCTGCTTACTGTTGTGCTAAGAGATAGCTGTTGGATGGGAAGAGATAGTTTGGGCTTCTGTGATTGTCCACTGGGTGTGTCTTATGGAACTATGGGTTCCCTTCTGCTGTCCCATACAGATATCTGGCTAAGCCCAGCTAGGCTGAAGTACTGGCATATTCATTTTATTAAGATTTCCATTTCCATGATTCCCTTAAGAGACTTAAGGGTTCTGAAAAGCTTAAGACACTTTCACTCAGCCTCTGGAAATGGTCCCATATTTTCCTACCTTTGGAAAATAGTTCTTGGTGACTGGATGACTGAGGCTTGGGTGATGTCACTGTGAACCAAGGATGAACCAGAGAGGTCTGCATATCCCCTGAAATTGTGTTTGATCTTGTCCTTAATCATTCCCCCACCAGCGTGGCTGAACAATTGTGTGGGCCACTATAACCATCGGTACTTCTTCTCTTTCTGCTTTTTCATGACCCTGGGCTGTGTCTACTGCAGTTATGGAAGTTGGGACCTTTTCCGAGAGGCTTATGCTGCCATCGAGGTGAGCTCATTGTTAGGAGCAGGGTGGCTCCATAGTGCTAGTGCAGAACTGTGGGGTGTGGAACCTGTCCCTAAGGATGGGGCTGGTAGCTCCCCCATTCTAGAGGTCTGAGAGTATAACCAGCACTGTTTTCCATCCTCTTAGAAAATGAAACAGCTCGACAAGAACAAACTACAGGCGTTTGCCAACCAGGTGGGCTGTCCCCACCCCACTGCCTCCTGCTGCTCAGGCCTAGGGGTGTAGAGTTGCTTAGGCAACTTGGGCCGGCCAGTCTAGTTGTACAGGGAGGCTGTCTGTGGTGGGTAGACTAAGCTGGAAGTCTCTGGTGTGTGACAGTTTTTGGCTACCTATCCTACCATCACCTTCTCTTTGGGCTGAGCAGGCACTATGCCTTGGTGATGGCCTGAGCAGCAAGGAGTCTATGTTAGTCTGTGTAATGGGGCTCCAGGGGACACACATCAGACTGGAGCATTCTGATCTTCCTTTGCTCTTGGTCCATTCATATCTGGATCCTCCCTTCCCCTCAGTGCCTTTCAGGACTCCTTAATCTACCAAGCACATCTTGGGCTCATATGACTGTATTTCTGCTGCCCTTCATAGTCCTTGGTGGAACTCTTAGTTCTCCCCCTCCAGTCAGTGCATTCTGGGTGTGGCCTGATCTCTCTCGGGTAGCAGCCACACAGAGGAGTTCCAGCTGGGGATTGGCGTGGCTTCCCCTGGAGCTCCATTGGTGTTGTCAACCTGAAGACCCAGGGTCAGCTCCTCCTGTGCTTTGCCATCTTGTCCAGACCTGTTCTGCCCAGTGTTTGTCCACATGATGCCGTGGCTGGGCCTGGTCCACCCATCTGGCTGCTGCCCTGACTCCTCTGTGGCTTTTACTCCCATTTTCTTTGCCTGGGTTTAGATCACTTCCTGCCTATAGATGCTGGGGGATCTGGTGGCAGTTGCTGGAAACCAATGGAGCAAATGAATCAGGCTTTGCTGTTTTCTTTTTCTAGACATATCACCAGACCCCACCACCTACCTACTCCTTTCAAGAAAGGATGACTCACAAGAGTCTTGTCTACCTCTGGTTCCTCTGCAGGTATTTAACTCCCATTTTTGGTACTTTTTTTTGAGATAGAATCTTACTGTGTCACCCAGGTAGAGTGCCCTGGCGTCATTGTAGCTCACAACAATTACAACAATGTCAAATTCTTGGGCTCAAGCAATGTTCCTGCCTTAGCCACCTGAGTAAGTGAGACTATAGCCATCTACCCCAATACCTGCCTAGTTTTTCAATTTTTAGTAGAGATAGGGTCTGGCTCTTGCTTAGGTTGGTCTTGAACTCTTGAGCTCAAGCAATCTACCAGCCCCAGCCTCCGTAAAATGCTAGGATTATAGGTGTGAGCCACCATGCTTGACCTCCATTTTTAATAGTTTTAAGAGAGGGGCGGCTTTAGGAAAACCTTTAGGTGCCCACATATAGGCAGGACCCCATCCCTAAGTGAATTGCCACTATTCTCCTAGTCTAACTTAGGTTTGCAAAGAGTCTGCATTTCATTTTCTTCAGCATTCTGGGGCAGGGAACATTAAGAATACTAGCATTGGGCAGAGCCTGTGGCTCAGTGGGTAGGGTGCTGGCCCCATATACCAAGGGTGGCAGGTTCAAACCCGGCCTCAGCCAAACTGCAACAAAAAAATAGCTGGGTGTTGTGGTGGGTGCCTGTAGTCCCAGCTACTCGGGAGGCTGAGGCAAGAGAATCGCCTAAGCCCAGGAGTTGGAGGTTACTGTGAGCAGTGTGACACCACAGCACTCTACCAAGGGCGATGGAGTGAGACTCTCTCTACAAAAAAAAAAGAATACTAGCATTGCTTGTTACTAAGTACAAGGATACAAGCATCTTTGTTATGTACCAAGGTAAATTAAACTCCTTATTTTATTTCACAGCACCTACCTAAAGGGCTAGAGTGACTTGTTCCATGATACACAGCTAGGAATGGTAGTGTTGGACTTTGAATTTCATGCCAACCTCTAGTGCTTTTACTGCTCCCCACTATCTCTCTAGCACAAGTTTGAGACAGGATCTCATTCAGTCTCCCAGGTGAGAGTATAGGAGCATGATCATAGCCCACTGTAGCCATGAACTTCTGGGCTCAAGTGATCTTCCTGCCTTAGCCTCCTGAGCGGCTGGAACTATACGGGTGAGCTACCATACCTGGCTGATGCTGTTTATAGGTGTAGTAGAGTAAAAGTTCACTTAGGTGGCTTGGCGCCCATAGCTCAATAGTTAGGGCACCGGCCACATGCACTGGGGATGGTGGGTTCAAACCTGGCCTGGGGGCCTGCTAAACAACAATGACAACAATAACAAAATAGCCGGGCGTTGTGGTGGGCACCTGTAGTCTCAGCTACTTGGGAGGCTGAGTCAAGAGAATCACCCAAGAGTTTGAGGCAATTTGAGTTTGCTCTCTTAAGCCCAAGAGTTTGAGGTTGCTGTGAGATATGATGCCATGGCACTCTACTAAGGGTGACACAGTGAGACGCAAAAAAAAGGTTGGGTGGCGCTTGTGGCTCAGTGGTTAGGGCGCTGGCCCCATATACCAAGAGTGGTGGGTTTGAGTCCAGCCCTGGCCAAACTGCAACAAAAAATGGCTGGGTGTTGTGGTGGGTGCCTATAGTCCCAGCTACTTGGGAGGCTGAGGCAAGAGAATTGCCTAAGCCTAAGAGCTGGAGGTTGCTGTGAGCTGTGATGCCACTGTACTCTACTGTGGGTGATAAAGTGAGACTCTGTCTCTAAAAAACAAAAAACAACTGGTCCTAAAAAAAAAAAAAGTTAGGATATATGCAGGGAAATGAAGAATACTTGGATAGAGAGGCTGCTAGCTAGTTGTTGCTTAGCTCAATTTTAGAACTATTTCCTCTTGCCCTCTCTAACCTACACACCTATCTTTGCCTCTCTTTTCCTAGTTCCGTGGCACTTGCTCTGGGTGCCCTAACCATCTGGCATGCTGTTCTCATCAGTCGAGGAGAGACTAGTATCGAAAGGCACATTAACAAGAAGGAGAGACGCCGACTGCAGGCCAAGGGCAGAGTGAGTAGGGTTGAGAGCTTGGTGTGATTGGGCAGACAGGTAAGTGAACCTGTCCTCTTGCAGACAGAGGCCATGGTCAGGGCTGACTAGGGCAAGCATCTTATAAGGCCAGAACTTGCTTACTGAACTTTAGCTTAGTCAGTTTAGTCTCAAAAATTAGAAGGGGATTAAGTAGAAGTAGTTTGTAGAAATGTTTTTCTTGGTTCTAGGTATTTAGGAATCCTTACAACTACGGCTGCTTGGACAACTGGAAGGTATTCCTGGGTGTGGACACAGGAAGGTAAAGATACATGGATCATGTTCCCTATCTCTGTGGCAAAGATTATGGTTTGTTTAGTTTTTATTTGTAGAGATAGTCTCATTTTATCACTCTTGGTAGAGTGCTATGGCCTCATATAGCTCACAGTAACCTCTAACTCCTGGGCTTAGGTGATTCTCTTGCCTCAGCCTCCTGAGTAACTGGGACTATAGGTACCTCCTGCCACAATGCTTGGCTATTTTTTTTTTGGCCAGAGCTGGGTGTGAACCTACCACCTCTGGCATATGGGGCTTGCGCCCTACTCCTTTGAGCCACAGGTGCCGCCCCTTTCCTGGCTATTTTTGTTGTTGCCATTTGGACAGGGCTGGGTTTGAACCTGCCATCCTTGGTATATGGGGATGGTGCCCTACCCACTGAGCCACAGGCGTTGCCAAAGATGATGTTCTGTTCTTATGAACACTTGAAATGTGGCTAGGGTGACTGAGGAGTTTTTAATTCAATTTCATTTTCACTAATTAAAATAGCCACATGTAGCTATTGTCTTAGTATACTTCTAGACTCTAGGAGTACAGATCATTGCTCTCTGGAGCCAAAAAGGCTTGAGATCAAAACTATGTGGTTTTAAGTAGACGAAACTTCAAGATGACTACAGTAGAATCCTAAGGAGGCTGTTCTCAGGAAGGGACCTCTAGCTGTAGGATATAGTGGCCATTAGTCACTTCTCACTTGTATGACAGTATCTGGAGTTCAAGCCAACAGTTTGTGAGGTTGAAGAACAATAAAGTGTATCATCTCTCACTCTTTTTTCCCATCCTCACCACACTCTTGCCACTCATTGTGCTAGCAGTGGTCCCTTAGAAATTTAGCTCAAAGTCTCCAATGGCCTTCAGGGCAGCCTAGAGTAGATTTATTAGACAAAATAAAGGAAATCAGAATTTTTGTTACCTTTGTGATTGATGCCAAGGTAGCTTCAGTATACCTTGATAAATGCTTGCTGAGGAATTAAGGTCAGGAAGGGCCAAGAATTTTTGGAACTCAGATGTTTCTGTCTTCTCTTCTAGGCATTGGCTTACCCGGGTGCTGTTACCTTCTAGCCATCTGCCCCATGGGAATGGAATGAGCTGGGAGCCCCCTCCCTGGGTGACTGCTCACTCAGCTTCTGTGATGGCAGTGTGAGCTGGACTGTGTCAGCTGCAACTTGAGCATTCATTCTGCTTCCTACGTTGTCTCAAGGGCCTCCAAGGGCAGCTTTTCTTGGAATAAGTGATCAAAAGAGCCAGTGGGCCTGCCTCAGAGTACCATACAGGGACAACTCAAGGACCAATCTTTTGACCACTGCAGAAGACACAATGTGAAGAATTCCTAGGACTGGCATCCCTTTACTCAGGCAAACAGAAGTTCCAGCCCCAGATGAGGGTCAAGTGGCTAGCTGCCTTGCCCAGTGCTGACCCTGGCACCTCTTCAACTTGCTATCTGAGAAAACACCTGACTGGTACAGTTGGGATTCTAGCTTCTCAACAGGGCAAAGTTACCAGGCCTGCTGCCAAGGTCACTGCCACTTCTCATATGCTGCTGAGGGGAGCAAAAATAAAGGTATATGATTTTTAAAGATATGTAGCTCTTTACTCTTTTCTTCACTGTAGAGGGGGCAGGAGAGAAGCCAAGGTCATGGCCTAGTGTGTAGATGTTCTGGTCATGCCTCCTGTTGGAAGAGGTAGATACAGAGAAGAATTCTTGGCTAATCCCTATCATTATCGTTCCTCTAGCTTAGGCCAGTGATACTTCTGGTTATGTGCCGCAGAGGCATATGTGGGGTTAAGGGAAATATTTGATAGCCCCATTACCAAAAGAAATCTTTATTTTTCAGTAGGTACACACATGTGCCATCCCTGACTCTCAGGGCCACACTCATCTGCATTCAGCCCTCAGCAGCATATCTCCCGTTCTCTGACATACAAATGGAAGAGCCCCCACGACCCTAAATCTCTCTTCAGACATAAGTAGTCTCATAATCCATGAGAAATCAGAACTCCCATGTTTCTCATACAGCCACACGACAGAGGCCCAGCACTTGTGCTGTCTGTGGGAAAGGCAGTCAGAAGCCAATAGTCTCCCTGCCATGGGCAAAATGGCTCGATAGTAATTCCAGGTAAGATTGTCTGTTAGAACAGTCAAAGCCAGGACCAAGGGGACTCAGCTACCAGGGCTCCCCAGCAGAAACCTGTAGCAAAAAATGTTGGCAACATTAGTGATGAGGTTTGTCTCAGCCCCATCTTTCCCCATGACATAAAAACTCACCACTCTCCCCTGGCTGACACTGCTTCCTTGCGCACCAGTCTCTTCTTGTCATCCAGGGGTTTGGCTAAGGCCCGGATCACCTGTGGTTTGTACGGGAGCAGCTGTGGAATCAGAGATCACCTTAGCCTTGCTCATCCAAAGCAACCAAAAGTGCCACTTCTCTGACTGTACAACTAATACTCCAGAGAAAGCAAAATGTGTCCTATTTTTTAGTGATTCTAGGGGATACTAAAGGGCGGTGCCTGTGGCTCAAAGGAGTAGGGCACCAGCCCCATTTGCCCAAGGTGGAGTGTTCAAACCCAGCCCTGGCCAAAAACAAAGAAAAAAAAAAGCAAGAACTAGGGGATTCTAAGTGGCAGATGGCCACTCTATTACAAGGTAGTCAGGAATTACTGGGTCCATTCTAGGCCTAAGGAAAAAATCCTTACCTATCTGTACCTATAGTTCATATCTCAATCCTACAGCAGGATAGTTAACTTCCCTTGACTAAGGCAGAAAGGTTCTTACCTAGCTCATCTCCCAGACTTACCACAGGGGTGGGCAGGCGAGTGAGAGCGTGCATACACTGCAGTGCAGCAATCCGGACAGCCTGGAACACAACCACAAGGAGGTCAGGGGAGACCCAAGGAGATGGTGCCAAAGAGTTGCTGGGCTCAACATACCATGGAAGGGCTAGAGCTGAGGTTCAGAAACTTGGTGACGAGGGTGTCAACGTGAAGACTCATGACTTGGGGTGCTTCCAGTAGAAGAGGCTGAAGGCAGCTGAGGGTGGAGAGCTGTACCACACAGTCAGAGCAGGATAGGGCCTCCAGCAGCAAGGAAAGCAGCTAAGAGGCAATGGGAAAGGGAGGGGGACAACCACAATATGATGATTCTGGTTTTCTTCCTCCCCATTCTAGTCCTTCTTGGGGAAGAATAGCTCTGTCCCTAGTGGGGCTCTGACTGCGGAACTTACCGTGGGCAGCTCTGGCAAGAGCACAGGCTTGGGCAGCCTGTTAAGTACGTGAGAGAGACCCTTTAGGTAGTTTGGCTTCACATCTGTAAAACATGGAAAAGCTCAGGGTAGAAAGTAGGCTTAGATAGCCTGTGAATTCAACTCCAACTTCTGATGAGGCTGGAACATCAGCCTATAAGGTGGGAGGGGAAAAGCCCCTCAAGCTCAGAATAACACATGTCCCATCAAAGTAAAAAGTGGGATGATTAGGGAAGAGTACACTTTAGCTCTGAAAAAGCATGCAAGTTCTACCTTATTTTAGGCAATGTGGCTAAGCAAAGGAGAGGTCTATATATTTGGGGCCTTTCTTTTGGACTCTCCTCACCTTGAGGAGCAGCATGGAAGCCCTGGACCAAAGCAGGCACGTTATCTGTGAAGAACCGTTGGCGGAACATAATCCGCACTTCAGCATGGCCAGCACGAGTCAACACATCAGTACAGTCAGACATGAGCAGAGAGAACCCATCAGCAGCTGCTGGGCCTAGTTCTGGATCACTCAGGAGGCCCATGAGCTGGATAAAATGAGAACCTTTGAGGTACATCAGGGGGAGAAGCAGGATCAACAGAAAATGTTACTGTTTAGGTTCTAGGTTCTCCCATCTCCAGAAGGACTTACCTGGGCTGTAAGGCAGGAGCTGAGAGGATGGTATCTAAGCACTAAGGCCTTTGTTACCTGTAATTGGAGAGAGAGAAAGAGAGTACGCAAGCAGTCAGGGCATGACACTCAAACCCCAGAACCAAGAGATGCAAATGCTTATGGTTCAGGGTCAAAAAGGGACACTCTGCTTAACCAGACATAACTCTCTAACCCAGCGGTTCTCAACCTGTGGGTCACAACCCCTTTGGACTGTATTAAAGGCTTGCAGCATTAGGAAGGTTGAGAACCACTGCTCTAACCAGAATCCATTCCAACTCCTGACTTCTTACCCAGAGAAGCAATGTGAAGGCCTGACTACGGTAAGGCCCAGAGCCCAGGCCAGCTTCCACCTTGTCCACAGCCAGCTGTAGGAATTCATCAAGCTGCTGTCCTAAAAAGGAGGGAAGAAATCCTAATACAAAGCACACTTTTTTTTTTTTTACTGCTGCTCTAATAGAAAGACTCTCTCTTTTTTTTTTTTGAGACAGAGTCTCAGAAAAGAGTGCTGTGCTGTCACAGCTCACAGCAACCTCAAACTCTTGGGCTTAAGTGATTCTCTTGCCTCAGTCTCCCAAGTAGCTGAGACTACAGGCGCCTGCCACAACACCCGGCTATTTTTTGGTTGTAGTTGTCATTGCTGTTTGGCAGGCCTAGGCTGGATTTGAACCCACCAGCTCTGGTATATGTGGTTGGCACCCTAGCCACTGAGCTATAGGTGCAGAGCCAGAAAGAATCTCTTGGCAGTTAAATTACAGTCTAATAAAATCATTAAGTAGAAATCATAACTATATTTCCATATGAAAAAAATCACTTTTATGTATATTTTTTGAAATCTATACTGAGTCATTATTAAGCTATTGAACACATTCTTTAACAATGGAGGAGGTAAACAATTTAAATGCAGAGCTCCCTGAGGGTTATTAGAAAGGGACAATGTTGGCTCGGCGCCTGTGGCTCAATCGGCTAGGGCACCAGCCACGTAGACCTAGAGTGGCAGGTTCAAGTCCCCAGCCCGGGCCCGCCAAACAGCAATGATGAGGCCGGGCGTTGTGGCGGGTGCCTGTGGTCCCAGCTACTTGGGAGGCGGAGGCAGGAGACTCGCTTGAAAGCCCAGGAGTTGGAGGTTGCTATGAGATGTGATGCCATGGCACTCTACCCAGGGGCATGGCTTGAGGCTCCGTCTCAAAAAAAAAAAAAAAAAAGAAAGGGACAATGTCATTTTGTCTACATGAGACACCAGCAGGTATGCCTGGTATTCTCAAAATGCAGGGTGCTGCCCTATGAAAAGAGAGGGTTGTCTGCTTCCCATAAAAAATTGGCCGTATCAGCCCCACAGTAGAGAGTAGGACTGTGGAACCTATGTGCAATATTCTCCTAATGCTCTCTTCTCTCCTTAGGTATAGTAATGCTTTGCCCAACTCTGAACTAGACATGTTTCCCGGGAGAAAGCTAAAGTTCTATTATGTTATTCATAAGCTCCTTTTAAAAAGAACAGGTACTGAGCTTGATCTCATCAGTAGTTGATCCTCGGAGGGCCTGACCCAGTCTTCCCCGTACCTGTAGGGTGCTTGTTGAGGAGTCCTGCAAAGCACTTGGCAGCAGCGCTGGAGGAGAAGGAACAGCCATGGCAGCAGCTCAGCTCCAGAAGTTCCCGCATGAGTTGATTCAGCTGAGGGATTTCTACCTGCAGAATAAGAGGCCATGAGATGGACCCAGAGAACACTTCAACTCTAAGAGATACCTGGTACCAAATAGCAGCAGGGACAAGGATGGACTAGAACTAACTTCTCCAGTGAGGGAAGTAAAAGATCAGCTGAGCTTTGGCAAATTTCAGCCCAGAGGTCACCTGGGATCCACCCCTTTTCTGCCCCTGTCAGGGTTAAACAAGGGTACTCCTCAAATGTGCTCACTTACATTTCGAGGCAAGGAGCAGACAAAGGCCATAAGCAGTGCAACCAGCCGCCTCTGCCCTGAGGGGCCATCCTATAAAGGAAAAAGAGTGCTCTCAAGTCTGCCCTACCAGCAACAGGCTTGTCTGCCCCTCTACTCATCCATATTAGCCCTAAAAAAAATACTCTTGAAAGACATAAGTTCCAAGATTCTCCCGTCTGATTCAGCACACTGTCACCTGGAATGGCTGGAATCTGCTTGGGAAGCTGTTTTCAGGCAGAAAGGAGACGTTGCCATCCAAGAAGAGGGGCACAATGCGGGCGACACTCTGGGCAGCTAACCTGGGGGCAGAGTAATAGGTATTATCAAGGAGCTAGATTTCTAAAGCAGTCCTCCCTGCCACAGCAGTGCTTTTCACTCTGGGGTGCACATGAGGGTCACCAAGTCAATGGGACAGGCTGATTATTCATGCATTTAATAAGCATTAACTGGATAGGTGCCAGGAACCATTCCCATTCTGGGCCCTGGTGGTAAAGCAGTGAACCAGACAGATTAAATCACTCTCTCTTATTGGCTACAATCTAGTGAGAAAACACTGTGTGTGTGTTTTGAGACAATCTCACTTTATTGTCTTGGCTAAAGTACAGTGATGTCATGATAGCTCACTGCAACCTCAAATTCCTGGGCTCAAGTGATCTTCCTGCCTCAGCCTCCTGAGTAGCTGGGACTACAGGTGCATGCCACCATATCTGGGTAATTTTCTATTTTTAGTAGAGATTGAGTGCCATTCTTGCTCAAGTTGGGTCAACGTACATTTTTAAAATGCTCCACAGGTCACTGTTATGCACATTTGTAGTTAAGAACCACTGGCCCATGGCCCACCCATCCCCACAATCCATGGTGCCAAGAATCCCTTCCTTCTGCTTTCTCAGCAAAACTTAACAATTAACTGCCTCCACATGTAAATGTGGGTAAAAGGACAGCTGACAAGTCAGCTAGCTATTGCAAGGAATCCTATCCTTCTCCCTGGGTTGAAGCCACATCAGTGGTTATACTCACTCAGGGCTTAGGTGAGTGGTGGCAGTACCAATGACAGACACCATGGCAGCCAAGACCTCATCCTCCAACAGCACTTTCCTTAGAACCAAGGGTTCCTTCTCTGCTAAACCAAAGCAAAACACACACACACAGAGAATCACAAAGCCATGACTGTGGTTGAGCGGTCCAAATGAGTAGGTTCTGTCGTCATGATTCTGGGGCTGACTCTAGCCACAACAGCAGCAGTTTTTAATCTATCCTCTGGTAAACTATAGTCTTGAGAAGCAGCCAGGCACTAGAAAAACAGTAGTCTAAGCTGGGGACACACAGAGCTCTTGCAATGCTGGTCTTTAAAAAAATTTAAAAATAACATGGATTTGTCTTCATGGACCCTTATTATTTATAGCAACTATCACATACTGAACACTTGCTCTGTGGCAGGCATTCCATACTTTATTTAATTATTACCAATTATGCTGAGATGCAGATGTTACTATTTATTCCCATCTTTACAAGTAAGGAAACTGAAGCTTAGAAAGGCTGAATATCCCAAATATCTTCACCTAAGTTACCAAGTGGTAGAGTTGAGGATGAAACCCAATCAGGCCAGTGTCCAATTCTAACTAAACTAATTACATAGCAATCAAAGAGAAAAAAGGGGTGTGTATCTTCTTGAATGCTATTAATACTAGTGGATTTTGTTTCCTTCCATTGGTCAGGTTGGCACTCTACTACCAGGTACAATCTCACCCAGGGATATTAAAGATTCAAATTAGGCCTCTGATAGCATAAGATAGCAATATCCACAGGGTGGCAGTGCAGGTCAACACTAAGGGGAGGCAGAATTCCTAGAAGCTGGGAAGGGGGGGAAAGGTGGAAAGTTACCTGGCATGGAAGCCTGCACAGCCAAGGCAAGCAGACAAGGTATGGCTGTCTGGTGGAAATACCAGCAACTTTCCAGGTCCTGCTGACATTTTTCTGCCACCTGTTGGAGACTTTGACAAACAGCAATAACTTCACTGGACTGTGCAACCATATTCCCTGTTGGTGAGAAAGTATTCTCTATAAGGTTTTCATAAAACCACTTCCAGATTATTTCCAATATAGCAGATGGGAAATACAATCAAAGATTGTCAAAGATAAATGACTGAAAAGACTGAGAATGTCTTTATTAAAGAGCTGAATCATTTTATTCTCTTGGCAGTTTTTCATCTGTTCAGACTTCATAGTTGAGACCTGCTGTGTGCTGGGCTCAGCAACAGAAGAATTCAGATATCTCTCCTTTATTTTCCTAACAACCTTAGAAGTATCATTTCTCACACTTTATAGAGGAAGACACAGAGGTACAATAAAATGCTTGTGTTTTGCCAGGGTCACAGTAAGTGCAAAGTCAGGAAACAAGTCTAAGTCACCCTCCCAGTCTAGTGTTCTTTCTACTATCGAAGAGCTGCTGGACCAACCACTGCAAACCTGGATCTACCCAGGAGGGTGGGCAGTCCTAAGTAGGGAGCTAGGGTTAGTGAGGACCCATGGTGATCATGCATAGGTTCCCAGTCACAAGAGTTGCTGTCATCACTTTTGCCTTAGGGCAGTGCTTCTCAAACTCAAAGGTGCCTATGGATTACCTGGGGACCTTGTTAAAATACCAAGTGTTATCACTGAGAAACTAAGACTCTCTACTTCTTCTTTTTTTTTTTTTTTTTTTTTTAGACCGAGTTTAAAGATGTCACCCTTGATATAGTTGTGTGGCAAAACAGGTACCAGCAGCCAAAAACACTTGGGCTTAAGTGATACTCTTGCCTCAGCCTCCCAAGTACCTGGACTATAGGCGCCTGCACAACACCCAGCTATTTTTAAATTTTATTTATTTACTTATTTTTTATAGAGACAGAGTCTCACTTTGTTGCCCTCGGTAGAGTACTGGCGTCACAGCTCACAGCAACCTCCAACCCTTAAGCTTAGGTGATTCTCTTGCCTTAGCCTCCTGAGTAGCTGGGACCACAGGCGCCTGCCACAATGCCTGGCTATTTTTTGTTGTAGTTTAGCTGGGGTCAGGTTTCAACCTACCACCCTCAGTATATGGGGCCGGTGCCCTACTCACTGAGCCACAGGTGCCGCCCAACACCGGCTATTTTTGTTGTTGTTGTAGTAGTTGTCATTGTTGTTTGGCAGGCCTGGGCTGGGTTCAAACCCACCAGCCCTGGTGTTATGTGGCTGGTGCCCTAGCCGCTGAGCTACAGACACCGAGCCTGAGTCTCTGTACTTTTAGCAAGTTCCAAGATGGTGCCAATGCTGCTTGACTGACAGATCATATTTTGAGCACCACAGCCTTAGTGTGGTATTTCTCAATTCTTATCTCATGTGAAAACCACCTGAGCACTCTAACAATTACTGTTGCTTAAGTCCTGTCCCTCCTCAGAGCCAGATTCAGCTGGACCCAGGCATCAGTACTTTTTGAAAAGTTTGCTACATCACTCTTTACTCTAACTGTATAGCTAGTTAAACCATTGCCATAGAAGTTTCAACTCCAAACTTGACTACAAGTCCCCATTCAGCCGGCTCCATGAATATTATTCCTGGTAGTTACCTTTGTTCACCTGCCAGAGATGCTGCAGCAGCAGAGGCAGTGTCTCCTTAACAAGGCTGGGATGTGTTGATACAGCTGACAAGGCTTGCATACAGCGCAGATGCCGGGAGCACTTGGTGGGCCCATCCCCTCTAGTCAAATCTGATTCCCCTGGAAGCAACCCAGGAGACAAGGTTTCACTGTGATGGCAAGCATGAGGGCTCCAGTGCCTTGCTGGAAAGGGGTAGGCCACACAAGATTAAAGACACATACCTATGCATAGCTCCTCAGCAAGCTTGGGTACTAGGTGGCTGCTGAAGGCCACAGGGTAGAGAGTGGCCAAGGCTCCTGCTGCTTCCAGTGCTGCCATCCTGCTGGGGGCACAGAGCACAAGTGTTTTGGCTGAGCCTTGGCCTACCACTCTCCTGGCTAGGTCTGACATTAGGTAGATTCTGGAGTATAGGCTCCTGAGGCCTTCTTGCTAAAAGAACAGGACTCAAGTATCTACACCACTGAGTTGTACAGGGCTTCTGAAATCCCCCTTTGCCCCACAAAAGAGGCAATCCCACATTTTTCCAACTGGTTAGCAGCCAGAGCCTAACATACAGCCACCTCCCTAAGGAAAGCCAATGGTCAGAAGCATAGAGCTCTGGTCCTTGCTTGGTCTATTGCTACCAGTACAGAGGCAGGGAACTGCTTGCTCTCTGTCTCACTGCTTTGATTCTCACCAACTCTGGGAATCCTCCTCCACAAAGCTCAGTCTGTATAGGTGACCCACAGCCAGCTCCAAGTCTCCAGAAGATAGGAGATCTGTAGTTAGAAGGGAATATTAACCTCATCTTTCTATCCCTGCAACTACCCTTCCCAAAATCCTATTAGGAACCCCAATCATCAGATTTGCAATAAGACTGCTCTTAAGATAGAAAATTGCAAGGAAAGTTCTCTCTTTCCCTTAAGATGTACCTGGTTGTGCACCCAAAACTGTGAGTGTACGGATGCCAACAAGCTGAAGTTGAGTACTGGGGTCTATGAGGGCCATGAATACCAGTGAGCACAGCTGGTCCTTGAAGCCACTCAGAGGCCTTTGATCTAGGGAGAGAGGGGCCAGGTTAGAAGGAAGCCCTTACATTCAAAAACCCTGTTATGATACAAGAACAACGTGGGGAAGATTTAAAGAGCTTAATCCAGGCATCCTCAAATTACGGCCCGCCGAGGACATTTATCTGGCCCATCGAGTGTTTTTGCTGCTGCTGCCTGTCCTGCTTAGCAGCTAACTCGTCCCGAGGCCTGCAGTCCAGCCCTCCAATAGTCTGAGAGACAGTGAACTGGCCCCCTGTTTAAGAAGTATGAGGACCCCTGGCTTAATCCATGGGTGTCCAAGGAAGCATGTTGGGAAAAAAATCTCATTCTTTAAGTGGTCTCTTGTCCTCAGAATAGCAGGACCACTGACCTAGACTACTATATAGCACTCTGCCCTGCCATCCTGTGGAGGGTACAGTGCTCCAGCCCCTAGGATACAAATGGAAGGTAATCTTACCTTTGTCTTCATAGCTCCATTTCTGCTGCAGCTTCAAGAAACCTAGGATCATTTCAAGGATTGTCCGCCGCTGGTTGCTCTGTAATGTTTTAAGGGGTACTAGAGTCAAAGAATATTTTGGAAGATTTCAATCTGCTATTCTGGGAGTAGAGAGAATTATCCTTTTATTTGGTTTTTTTGTTTTGTTTTGTTTTGTTTTTGAGACAGAGCCTCAAGCTGTCCCCCTGGGTAGAGTGCCGTGGCATCACAGCTCACAGCAACCTCCAACTCCTGGGCTCAAGCAAGTCTCCTGCCTCGGCCTCCCAAGTAGCTGGGACCACAGGCGCCCGCCACAATGCCCAGCTATTTTTTGGTTGCAGCCGTCATTGTGGTTTGGCAGGCCCAGGCTGGATTCAAACCCGCCACCTTAGGTGTACATGGCTGGCACCTTAGCCACTTGAGCCACAGGCGCCAAGCTGAGAATTATCCTTTTATTGTAAGAGTAAGGGAAGAGTGAACAAGAGAACCGGCAGCATCTAATCGAAGCAATAACCACGATCTTCTATCTGAGCCCAAGTTAAAGCTCAGTTTGCTCTCTGTGAGAAAAGGGTCCTGGCACACTGGTCCCATCATTTCTCCCAAAGGCTCCACTCCCTTACCTGACTGTGCTTGTGGAACTGTTCCAGCAGTAAAGGCAATATGTTGCTAGTGATGTGGTCAAAGGCCCGGGCAGATGCACCTGCAGCTGCCTGCAACAGTTTGGCACTAGGCCACACGAGTTTCATGTCCGGTTCACACACATGGTGCCTGCAGTCTAAAGAGGCAGCACATCACAGACCTGAGAAGCAGGCCCAATGTGGCCCGATTCCCCTAGAGACCACAAAGGGCTGGAGACTGAGACTTGGGACAATCTGTTAGCAGTTACTACTCAAATTGTCTTCAATTCAACTGAGGGCTACAACCCGCAAATCACTGTTGGGGCTGCATATGAAAGATTAGTGGCCCTTAAGGAATGTTACCTCTATCGTGCCCACTTCCCTTTCTGGCTGCCATGGCCCCATTACCCTGTAGGATGCTGCTAAGGAAGGAGTCAAGGAGGTCCTCAGCATCAGCCCTCAGCACAGAGCGAGACAAACACGCAGTCAGGGAGTGGAGGGCTGCCAGGCCCTCTGTCTCCACCCGCTCACTTGCTGTCTGGAACACCTGTTGGGGAGGGATGCCATGGCTACTGAGGTGAGCCTGCGCCAGATAAGACCCCACCCATCCACTGCGTATTTCTTTGGTGGGGAGGGAGGAGTGAGAACGCCTGCAGCAATAGAAATTAATACCCCAACTGAGTGTCTTGTTAACTGATGTATTCTTACCAAGTCCTTAATCTCACTCAGGATTGAGATATATGCTTTTTGAGAAACAGAATGCCAACTCTAAGTAGCTGCTAGGATCCTCTATCTTGTCTTTCTTACCCTCTCATCAGCCTTGGTGCCAGAGGAACCATGACCTACACTCCTTGCCATGGAAGGATAGGAAGTGGGCAATGTGCAAAGATGACCAAGCAGCTAACCCTCACATAGGAACTCATTCTCTTGTCATTTAACTAGAATTATGTCCCCTTGTTTGCTACTTTTTTTTTTTTTTTTTTGAGACAGAGCCTCAAGCTAGCCCCCTGGGTAGAGTGCTGTGACATCACAGCTCACAGCAACCTCCAACTCCTGGATCAAGCAAATCTCCTGCCTCCGCCTCCCAAGTAGCTGGGACCACAGGTGCCCACCACAGCACCTGGCTATTTTTTGGTTGCAGCCATCATTGTTGTTTTGGCGGGCCCGGGCTGGATTCCAACCTGCCACCTTAAGTGTATGTGGCTGGAGCCTTAGTCACTTGAGCCACAGGCTTTGAGCCCCCTTGTTTGCTATTGAATAACCAGGCCTAGTAGTACCTTTGGTACTGGGGACAACAGAGGGTAAAGGACAGGTGTATTATTTCCTCTCATGCCTGACAACTAGGAGTTAACAATAGTGAATTTATCTAAGTAATACTCACCTCTCTACGGATAGAAGACCAAAGACTGGGGAGGAAGTCCTTCAGTTCCTTCTGGCCATACCCAGAACAGCAAGCATTCTGCCAAGGAAAACATCAGGCATCAGCTATCTATACACTCAGACATAATAGGCTAGGCAGGCACCTCAGCATTATGGCACCTGAAGGAGTCTGACTCTCAGCAAAACTCAACAGTTCTACCTATGGCACAGAGAAATAGCAGTTTACTCTAACTGACAAAAATAAAGCATCAAGAGGGAGCCCTGGTCAGCCTTTCCTCAGTTACTATAGGACAAGACTTTATATAGTTGGAAGCTTGAGGTCAACATATGGGCCCAAATTGTGGGTATCCCTATTCTTTTTGTTGTTGTTGTCGTTGAGACAGAGTCTTATTATGTTGCCCTCGGTAGAGTGCTGTAGCATCACAGCTCCCAGCAACCTCAAACTCTTGAGTTTAAGCAATTCTCTTGCCTCAGCTTCCTGAGTAGCTGGAACTATAGGTGCCCACCACAAGGCCCAGATATCTTTTTGTTTGTTTTTTTAATTATATTTGTCATTGTTTAGCAGACCTGGGCTAGGCTCGAATCTGCTAGCCCTGGTGTATGTGGTTGGCACTGTAACCACTGAGCTACAGGTGCCAAGCCATGGGTATCCCTATTCTAAGGCCCATAGCTAGCCAATAATCTATATTCTTTAGTACCTCTAACTTGTCTAAAGGCAGTTGGATTCTGTAAAGAGAAAAAAAATCACTTCACTCACCAGAGTCTGCAGAGAATCCAACTTGGCACTCAGAATCTCAGAATCCACCTTTTCAATCAATAGGGGCAGCAAGAACTGTGGGAGACAGGAATGATCTCATGCCTGGAATAGGTAATGTCTCTGCCACATCTAGGCCAATCATGTCCTTACTGCTACCAGTCCGCAGGGGCAGGTGCTACATTAAGGAGCCATATTCAAATCAAGAGTTGTGATTATTAGCTAACCTTTTTGCCAAGTTGTGGCCAGAGCCCCAGTTATGTGCAAAATAAGCAAGTTGGCAAAGTTATAGGATCTAAAAAGACAGTAATGTATTAGATTATTCTTTTAAAGAAAGAGATGGTAAGTTCTCTCCATCAAAGATCTGAAGATACCTGTCACACAAGACAGTTGCAGGATGTAATATCCTGAAATGTACACTGGATCTTTCATTCTTCCTATTCTTCTACTGTTCTTTCTTCACAGCATTCTATAGGCAGAGATTTATACACCTTGACTTTGGCAAGACCCACCTCTGCAAATCGTGGAGTAGAAGCCAGCACAGCTCGAAGACTTAGAATGAGATCTTCTCTCTGGATACCATGGGGATCATTAGGTGGCTGGAAAAGGAAGAAGGGCTATGGATTTGCAAAGCTCTCCAGACCACCCTTGAACAGTCTTGGAAGTGGCAACCATGCAGAATAGGGTGATAACTAATAGTTTTTAATGTTTGAAAAAAAAAATAAAAAAAAATCTTGTGCGATGTAAAAATTATATGAAATCCAAATTCAGTGTTCATAAACATGTTGCATCAGAGACCACATGACCCACAAAAGTCTAAAATAGGTTCTGTCTAGCCCTTTGTAGGAAAATGTTTGCCAACCCCTTCTATAAAGTGAACACATAGGCATACTAAAAGTTAAAGAAACTGAACCTTACACTCAAAAGATCCACTATGATGGCACACAGGCAAAAGTGATTTGTAAGACAATAAAGAATATTTCTAATGCAAATAGTTACTTTAGCGCCATGTATCAGTTTTCTCTCATTTTATTTATTTTTTTCTGAGACAGAGTTTCACTATATCACCCTTGGTAGAGTGCTATGGTGTCACAGCTCAAGCAAACCTCAAACTCTTAGGCTTAAGCAATTCTCTTGCCTCAGCCTCCCAAGTAGCTGGGACTACAGTGCCTGCCACAACACCCAGCTATGTTTTTGTTGTAATTGTCATTGTTAATTGGTAGGCCTAGGCTGGGTTTAAACCTGCCAGCTCCGGTGTATGTGGCTGGCACCCTAGCCGCTAAGCTACTGGTGCCAAGCCTCTCTCTTTTTTTTTTTAAGACAGTCTCACCCTGTCACGCCAGCTAGAGTACCATGGCCTTAGCTTAGCTCACAGCAACCTCAAACTTCTAAGTTCAATAAATAGTCCTGCCTCAGCCTCCAGAATAGGCACATGCCACCATGCCTGGCTAGTTTTTCTATTTTTTTTTGTTGTTGTTTGAGACACAGTCTCATTATGTCACTCTAGGTAGAGTGTTGTGGTGTTACAGCTCACAGCAACCTCAAACTCTCAGGCTTAAGTGATTCTCTTGCCTCAGCCTCCCCTGTAGCTGGAGGCACCACCATCATGCCCGGCTATTTTTTGGTTGCGGTTGTCATTGTTGCCCAGCAGGCCCAGGCTGGGTTCAAACCTGCCAGCCTCAGTGTATGTGGCTGGCACCCTACTCACTGAGCTACGGGCTGAGCCCTAGTTTTTCTATTTTTAGTAGAGATAAGGTCTTGCTTTTGCTCAGGATGATCTCCAACTCCTGAGCTCAAGGGATCCTTCTACCTTGGCCTCCTGAAGCACTAGGATTACAGGCATGAGCCACCATGTCTAGCCATATATCTGTTTTAATTGCTATCTTAACAAGAACTTTTTGTTTCTGATAGACTACAGCACAGAACAACACATAACAATTTGCTTAAGAAGCCCAAGCGCAGTGGCTCATGCCTGTAATCCTAGCACTCTGGGAGACCGAGGCATGTAGATTGCCTGAGCTCAGGAGTTCGAGATCAGCCTGAGCCAAAGCAAGACCCTGCCTCTAAAAATAGCTGGGCATTGTGGCAGACACCTGTAGTCCCAGTTACTTGAGAGGCTGAAGCAAGAGAATCACTTGAGCCCAAGAATTTGAGATTGCTGTGGGCTATGATGCCACAGCACTCTACCCAGGGTGACAAAGTGAGACTCTCTCTTTCTAAAAAAAAATCTGCATAAGAGAAACTCTCCTAATATTATCTGTAAGTTTGTTTTGCCTAGACTGTCTCTGGGGAAGTATATAAACAGCTGGGAATACTAATTCTAAAGGGAAAATGGACGATGACAGTAGAGGGATACAAAAATAGGCTTATTTCTTTACCCTTTAAGATGTTGAATCATGCTCACTATATTACTTTTCAAGAAAATGGGTGAAATACTCTTCCTCTCCCTCAAACTACAGATGCACATATTGTTTGACCCAGTAATTCCACCTTTAGGCATTTATTCTATCATTATATCCACACATATGTAAGGTGCAATACTGCTTGTAACAAAAGATTAGCAACAACTTTTTTTTTTTTTTTTTGGCCAGGGCTGGGTATGAACCTGCCACCTCCGGCATATGGGGTTGGCACCCTATTTCTTTGAGCCACAGGTGCCACCCTAGCAACAACTTTTAATACTATACAAGACTACTGAAGTTAATTAGGTATTCTGGGCAAAGGAATATTATGCAGCTATAAAGAATGAAAAAACAAGTTTATATACTGATATGGAACTCTAAGACCATGAAGTGAAAAAAGAAGAGTAGGAGGGGAGGGGGGAGGATGGGTGAAGAGAATGATATTATGGGAATCACGCCTATAATTTATCCTATTAGGGTACATGTGAATCTGTCTAAAGGTTGAATATAAATGTCTTAACACAACAATTATGAAAAAGACATGATGGCTATGTTAGCCAGTTGGATGAGAGTTTTCCAAACTGCATATGGAAGCAATACACTGTATCCTATGATAGAATTAATGTACACAATTATGATCTAATAAAAATAAATAAATAAAAAATAAAAAATCTCAAAAAAAAAAGAAAGAAAAAAGCAGAGTATAGGAAAAGTATGTGTGTATGATTCTTTTTAGGGGGGAGCACTTGCTTATATATGGATGAAAAAGCTCTCTAAGGATACAAATATAACTGATAAACTTGGTTCACTATGAAGAAAGAAAGGTAGTAAGGAAATTTTCCACCCTTTTGGACTCTGAATCATGTGAATGTATAATCTTTTCAAAAATGAAATAAAAGCTCAGTGCCCGTAGCACAGTGGTCATAGCACCAGCCACATACACGGAGGCTGGTGGGTTTGAACTCAGCCCAGACCAGCTACTGATAGGCGGTGGTGTGCCTGTAGTCCCAGCTACCTGGGAGGCTGAGGCCAGAGAATTGCTTAAGCCCAAGAGTTTGAGGTTGCTATAAGCTGTGTTGCCACAGTACTCTACTCAGGGCAATATAGTGAAACTCTGTATCGAAAAGAAAAGAAACAAACAAAAAGCAAAAATGAAATAAAACACAAAACAAAGTAAAAACACAAGAACATGGTAGCCAAACCAAGATCTTTCTTTTTTCTTTTTTTGAGACAGAGTCTCACTATGTTGACCACAATAGAGTGCTGTAATGTCATAGCTCACAACAACCTCAAACTCTTGGGCTTAAGCAATTCTCTCACCTCAGCTTCCCAAGTAGCTGGGACTATAGGCATCCACCATAACACCTGGCTTTTTTTTGTTGTAGTTGTTGTTGTTGTTTGGCAGGTCCAGGCTGGATTTGAACCTGCCAATTGTAGTCTATGTGGCTGGTATCCTAGCCAATGAGCACCGGTGCCAAGTCCCAAACCAGGATTTTTAAACTCTGAGAGGCATAAGTTCTTATTTTTTTTTTTGCTTTTTTTTTTTTTTGGCTGGGGCTGGGTTTGAACCCATCACCTCCGGTAATGGGGCTGGTGCCCTACTCCTTTGAGCCATAAGGCGCTGGCCGGCATAAATTCTTTTGAGTTGGAAATAGGTATACTGATAATGAAAGAAATGAAAAGTTTCATTTCAGAAGAGAGGTGGTCCTATACAACATGTCAACTGAAATAATCTGGTAAGAAATTCCCTCCAGCAAAGATGGTTGTGTCACTTTAAAGGCAGTGAGAGTTAATACTCAAATGTTTGGCATGCTGAAATAGAACTGCTTTTATTTTTTCCAAACCACTAATGCTTGTAGTACACATACCCACACACACCCACAAGGTGATGAGACCCTGCTTATTTGGAAGGAGAAAGGAACTCAAATGCAGAGTGGGAGGAAGGCTCATGAGGGTTAAAGCAAACACCTTCTGTACACAGTGTGCTCAACTGTGCCTTCTTTATTTAGTCACTTTGTTTCTATTGCCTGAGATGCCCTCTCTAACTCCAGAATCATATCCTTTGCATCCCTCACAAACCAACTGAAATTCTATCTTATCTGTGAAGGCAGTTCCTGCCTACACTAGCTCAGACTGAACTCTGTCTTCTTTGCACAGCTATATCACCAGTCACTTTGGTACCTAATCTCATACTGTTACATTAATGTTTCAACCTTCAAGGGCAGGGACAATGTTTTACAATCAGTCCCTCAGCACTAAGTATGCTGTTAAGGAGCTAAGGAGCCCCCCAAATACCTGCTGATTTGAATCCTTTCTCCAATGTCAAATGCTTCTCCACTTCCCAGTTTACTAAAACGTAAATTCATGAGGGCAGGGACTATCTGTTTTGTTGATCTGTACCCTTAGTACCTGTAATGGGGATTGGCCAAGAGCAGATACTCAGCAAATATTTGAATGAATGACACTCAGCTTGGTAAAAAAGAAATTAAAAAATAAATAAAAAACGTGAATGGATAAATAAAGGTGCTACTTACGGGAGTAAAATCAATAGGGAAATAACAGGATGTCACTTCAAATAACTCTTCCACAAAGGGCCCTGTGGCAACACAAAAAGAATGAGGTTGACTTATTATGTTCTTTCGCTTGACAAGCCCCAACCAGGAAATTCACAGCTACAAAGACATACCCAGGCTATAGTCCCTAGAAATGAGGTCATGGACGATCTGGAAGGCCACCAGAAGATTACGGGGATCCTTTTCCCCATCCATCACCTGGATGAAGCCAAAGGTGAAGTCAGCTCCTAGGCCCTTCAGCTCTGGGAAGGAGAGAATAAGGTCACTACTGTCCTAAAGGATACACAGCTTGGGCTTTCTCCTGGCCTGTGTTCTCCTTCTACTATCACTGCCTCTCCTTTCCTCTCAAGGTAGACCTTTTGTTTTCCTATTCCAAGAGAATTTTACTCAGTGAAGAGATGTGCAAGTATATATACTATTGTGGAGGTAAGAATTTAAAACACTGGCTCAAACAAACTCCATCTTTCCTTTACTTCACTGGGGAGAGAGTGAATCCCTAGATCAACTTTTTTTTTGCAGTTTTTGGCTGGAGCTGGGTTGGAATCAGCCACCTCCGACATATGGGGCCAGCACCCTACTCCTCTGAGCCACAGGTGCTGCCCTAGATCAACTTTTATTATTCCTTTTACAGGGCACTGGCTATTCTATGTAGACCCCAGCTAAATGAGTCCTACTAATGGGAGGGAAAAAAATAGGATGTGCTCAATTTTTAGACTTCCCAGGGAGCCCTGCCTCTTACCTTCTTCCCGGGTTCGCATGAAATTGGTGATGATATTGTAGACTGTGTGTCGGTCCACCTGTGGCAGGGACTTGGGGGCAGGGAACAAAGGAAGTAAGTAAAGAAAATACCCAAAAGAATACCTCAGCTGACATTACTTCTTGCTTTGCGATCTCTAAGTAGATAGTGCTCTTTATATCAGCATAAGATCAACCTAAGAATCATAGAGAAATAATAAGAATGTTGACCTAGTGGTAGAGTAGTAGTACCAATGACCCAAACCTGCCGGATGGATGCCTTACTTTCTGTAGAAATAAGGGGATGAAGGTCAGATATAATGGCATGCATGCCTCTCCTCATACAGTAGCAAGGAATAACAGACATGTATAAGCATTGTCCCAATACTTGAAAGAGCTGACATATACTATATAATGATTTATGTAGTCTAATTCTAGTCATCTCAAGGGGGGGGAGATAGAGGAGAATACTAGTATGACTGTTATAACTCACCTGTACGTGTACTTCCTGGAAGATGGCTTTAAGCACAGAAACAGCCAGCCCTGGGGGCAGGGCCACACACAGGCTCTGGGTGTGAGGACAAAAAGTATGTGAGCACTGAGGGAACTGTAACATGGCCTCCAAGAAATGTGTCTACCCTACAATAGACCTAATTAGCTACAGTGGAAATCACGACATCCTACTATAGGAAAAAGCACTAATAGAAACTTTCTCAAGCTGAGGAGGTGTCTACTACTCCTTCCAGTTTGGCTAATAAATTCCAGTCTCTGAATAAAAACCTAAGTAGAGCTGCCTGATACGAATTTATTAAAAGTACCACATTTGGGGCTCGGCGCCCATAGTTCAGTGAGTAGAGCACCGGCCACATACACTGAGGCTGGCAGATTCAAGCCCAACCCAGGCCTGCTAAACAATGACAACTACAACCAAAAAAAAAAAAAAAAAAAAATAGCCAGGCATTGTGGCGGGCACCTGTAGTCCCAGCTACTCAGGAGGCTGAGGCAAGAGAATTGCCTAAGCCCAGGAGTTGGAGGTTGCTGTGAGCTGTGACACCATGGCTCTCTACTGAGGGTGACATGAGACTCTGTCTCAAAAAAAAAAAGTACCACATTGGGGCTTCTGCTTCTCAGCACCAGAAGCCTTTTCCTCAAAGGGCATGGAGGCAACTAGACAAAGGGTCCCATAAGCACTGTTATGTAAGGAAATGAAGGAAAACTCACAAGGGCCCTCAAACCCTGCAGAACAGATGGGATCACAAGATGATGGTCCTTCAGCCGGTTCTCATAGAACAGGATCAGATGTATCACTGCACAAACCAGATTCAGCCATTAGTTCACACAGATGCAAGGAGGTCCCACCACCTTTGCTTCCTT
The DNA here is from genome assembly GCA_963574575.1 of Galagoides demidoff. Lineage (NCBI taxonomy): Eukaryota > Metazoa > Chordata > Mammalia > Primates > Galagidae > Galagoides > Galagoides demidoff. Next base: position 32,629 of record CAUYQV010111654.1, read on the forward strand.
CCCTAAGTCTGTAAGGGCTGTCCCTGTTTGGGTTCTACTATAAATTTTTTCCTTCACTAAGAGATATGTCCCATGTCCTCCCATTTCAAGGGGCCTTGACTTGATCAGTTAGGAAAGTAGGGGAGCATATTTTATCCATTCCTATGTAAGTCTACAGTGAAATGCATTCTTAGCACAGAAATCCCTTTCTATAGAACTGGGGTCTGCAAACTGGTTTTTCATTGTATTTTATTTTATTTTGAGATAGGGTCTGTTGCCCATGCTGAGTGTAGTGGCAACATTATAGCTCACTGCAACCTCTAAATCCTTAGCTCAAGTGATCCTCCTGCCTCAGCTTCCCAAGCAGCTAGGACTATAGTTATGTACTACCATGCTTGGTCAATTTGGATCTTGCTATGCTGTTCAGGCTAGTTTCTAACTCTTGGATTTGTCCAAGGGATCCTCTTGCCTTGGCTTCCCAAAGTCCTGGGTCACAGGCATGAGCCACCATGCCCAGCCCACAGACTCTTTCTTAATGGGCCAGATAGTAAATATTATAGACTTACAGAACATGGTCTTTATCCCAACTTCTCAGCTCTGCCACTGAGACATAAAAGCAGCATATAGAACAGATTAATAAATGGGTATGGCTGTGTTCCAAGAAAAACTTTTAATTTATAAAAGTAGGAGGTAAGACAGGCATGTAGCTTTAAGCACAGAAACAGCCAGCCCTGGGGGCAGGGCCACACATAGTCTCTGGGGGTGGGGAGAGAGCTGCCTGTAGTCCTAGCTACTTGGGAGGTTGACATAGGGAGGATTGCTTGGAGCCTAGGGGTTTACAGCCAAGGTCTCATACTACTGAGACCATGTTTCCCTAAAACACAAAAAATAGGGGTGGCGCCTATGGCTCAAAGGAGTAAGGTACCAGCCCCATATGCCAGAGGTGGCGGGTTCAAGCCCAGCCCTGGCCAAAAACTGCAACAAAACAAAACAAACAAACAAACAAACAAACAAAAATAGTCAAGGAAAAGTTGCTAACACCTGTAATCCTGAGCACTCTGGGAGCCCGAGGTAGGAGGATCACTTGAGTGTAGGTGTTCAAGACCAGCCTGACCAAGAGCAAGATTGTGTCTTTACTAAAAACAGAAAAAATTAGCCAGGCATTGTGGCAGGCGCCTACAGTCCTAGCAACTTGGGAGTCTAAAGTGAGAGGATTGCTTGAGCCCAAGAGTTTGAGGTTGCTATGAGCTAGGCTAATACCATGATACTCTCACCCAGGGCAAGAGAGTGAGACTCTGTCTCAAAATAAGTGAATAAACAAATAAACAAATAAAAAACAGGCTGTAGTTTGTCTACTCCTACTACAGAAGATAAATAAATTGTTTTTTTTTTTTGAGACAGAGCCTCAAGCTATCCCCCTGGGTAGAGTGCCATGGCATCACAGCTCATAGCAACCTCCAACTCCTGGGCTCAAGCGAGTCTCCTGCCTCCGCCTCCCAAGTAGCTGGGACCACAGGCGCC
>CAUYQV010111656.1:0-41363 GCA_963574575.1 Galagoides demidoff
TCATTGTATCAACACATTTATATTCTAGTTCTAGAAAAGTTCACTTGTACCCTTGTTAGACAGATATATAGGTGATCTTTCCCATCACCCTCCCACCACCCATCCACCCGTCTGCCCCCCCCCGGCCCCCCCCCCCCCCCCCTTTTATAAAAAGGGTACACCCTAAAGTTTGAAAAAAAAAAAATGGAAAAAAATAAAAAAAAAAAAAAGAAAATGGAGCAACTGTGCCAAGAAAATATATACTTCTTGGTTGTTTTTTTTTCCCCCCTTTCTTCTCTTTCGTATTTTGCTTGTTTGATCCACATTTTCTATTTTTCATTTAGCAGTGTTGATTTAATCTGTCTGTAAGAAACAGGGATAAAAGTTTATTTTTAAGCTCTTTCAGAGGTTATAATTGTTATTACATGAGCACCTTGTAAAATAGAAGTTTTGCCTCATTTGTGCATTAATTATGTTGAGGAAATTTTAAGAAAATCTGTATCAATATAATTTTTAATACCTCAGATCAAGAACACAGTTGTTCTAAGTAGATAACCATAAGCTGATAAAAATGAAAATGACTGTAATACAATTTGCCTGTTAAGTTACGTTCGAGAGTCTCTTTTCTCTCTTCGGGATTCTAAGAGAATTACTCATTGTTTTATCACTGAAAGTTCAAGCTAGTTTTCCTTGGCACTGACTAGGGACTAGGGCTTTCAGCCAATCTGATTTCTATTTGATTTAGGGATTAATGTTATTATAACTTGTCTGGCCGGATTATGAAATTTTAGGATCATCAAACAATAGTTTTTGTAGAGTTCGTAGCTCTGTTTTGTTTACCCTAAGGAATGAAAAACTGTTTTATTGTCTGATTCTTGTTTTTGACTTCTCAGTATAATGATGTTAGTGTAGAACTTTAAGTTGACCACCCAAAGGACTATAACAAACCAGTCAACATGTGGAAGTGGTCAACATAAGGAACTAGGCCTACCGTGCTGATATGTGTGCATACATGTGGTGTGTGTCCAGTCTATAAAAATTAGATCAACTTAAGGAGGTGGTCATTGTAGGGAGGTGGTCAACTATGGAGGTTCTACTGTATTTAGATGTGGCTTTGTATCTCTTCCATTCTTTGTATCTTTTTTAAAAATTTCAGATTAACATGAGGGTACATATGATTAGTTACTTGGTTTGCATTTGTGAAGTCATGTCAGAGTTGTAGTTGTGTCCTTTACCCAGGAAGTGTGCTGTATATTCATGCATTGTTTCAACTGGGTGGGAACTTGCTGAACTCCCTTGCCTTCCCCACTTCTTGAATTTAATTTTTTTTCTTATGTGAGCAGGTAGTAGTTAATCTACTAGTTTCAACTTAGTATTGAGGACACATGATGTTATGGTGCTTGCTTTTCCATTCTTGTGCTACTTAGGAGAGCTCTTCAAATCTATCCAGGTTGTTACAGAAGATATAAACTCCCCATCTTTTTATGGCTGCATACTATTCCATGGTATATTAGCATCTCTTAAAATTTTTGTTTAAATAGTTGTTCCTAAATACATAAGTTTGAGATCAGTAAGTTATGAAGGGTTTAAATACGATGTTTGAGGCAAAGTTTGAAGGAAATAGAAACTAAGATAGAGAAGCTATTATTATTCATTTAATCAAAAACCTGCCCTTTCTAGCACTGGGTAATTATTAGGAATATGGAGATTAATAAGAATGGTTCTTGGTGGCTCCCATAGCTCAGTGGGTCAGGTGCCAACTGGTGGGTTCAAATCCAGCCCAGGCCAGCTAAAACAACAATGACAACTACAACAACAAAAACAAAAGGTTCTTATCTCAAAGAACTTAGATGGATAGAGTTGGATATGACAGTGTATCCAAAATGGACCGAATTTACCCAACATTTGCTAAAAGGGCAAGATGAAAACAGGACATACACATGTGGGAACAGTAGCTGATGCATAGTGGACACGCAAGTTTTTAAAGAATCTTATCTTGATGAAAAAGGTAAAAGTTGTTTTTCTAATAGAATCTATTCTAGTTTCTTTATAGAAAACATAGAAATGATATCTGTTGTGAACTCTTATAATGACTGCTTGCACTGTGATTTGATTTCTGTGTGTGTGTGTGTTTCCAGTAGCAATTAGAGAATCCTCAGACAGCCTGAGACTCTGAATTCTTTTTATATTTGTGTTTGACTTAAACATATGTTAAAATTCCATTTGGGAGTATTCTCTTTAGGCTGATGACTGTTGAATCCTTGAAGTTTTAAATATAATTTTAAGCAACTTAACAGATTGAGATTAGTTTTCATGTGCCATCTCTGCTTCAATTTTATTTTTTATAGTTCTCTTACTAAGCTTAGCGTATCCTGAATCTATGTTTTATCTATGTAGAGGTGCCCATGTAATGGGTGATACTTGTGTAGTTTAGACTCTTGAGACACTGATGTTGATAATACTATGTGGGTAGCTACAATGCCACTTTTTTTTGCAAAGCTTTTCTTCATAAATGAAAATGTTTGAATGGTTACTTCACAAATCCACAGTACAAGTAAGATTTTCAAATGTTAAAATATAGTTGATAATTAAAGACAGATTTACAAGGGAAGTACAGAAGTTGTAGTAAGATAAGAGAGCGAGGCCAACCTTTATTTTTTTCTGCTGTCTTACTGTTTCTGTATTTCTCTGTGACACTGAGCCATATTGAAGCTTTTCTTTTCTGATTACTAAAGTAATGCAAGCTCATTGTAGACCAGTTGGAAGATTTGAAAAAATATAAGGAACTTTGATTTTCCTGCCAACGTATAATTACTATGAACATTTTAGCATATCTCCTTTACAATTTTATTTGTGTTTACATTCTATATATTTTAAAACCCAGTTAAGTTCATATTGTACGTATCATTTTGTAGTATATTTTTTCTACTTATTTCATGAACATTTTTCCATGTTATTACCAATTATTTGGGAATAGCATGTGATAGCTACTTAATACCCTATAATAAACCTGTACCCTAACTTACCTTTTCTTTGATTTTTGGACATTTACTTAGTTTCTAATTATTATGAATCATGACATAATCACCACTGGATTTGTGTAGTCTTTGGTGACACATATTTCTTGAACTGCATCTTATTTTGCTTATTATACCATGGTAGATCATTTTTTTTCCGTGTATAATCATTACTTTTTTGGTATTTTTGTTTTTTTCCCTCTTGTGCTCTTATCCTTTATGGAAGGAAGTTTTTGAATTTACAGAACAATAGCGTTCTTTTTTAAGTTTGAGTGAGATGTTTATATAGAAACCCTGAAACAGGCTAGCAGATAAAATGACAAATCCTGCTGATAACAGTTCATAATGGAAATGCTTCTAGACCCTTAAATACAGCTTGGTAGGGAAGGGCCGGAGTGAATCGAGTTGTTACAGTTTGTTCCAGGAAAGGCATTTGGATGAACGCCATCTACTATTACAAAGATGTCCTGTGATTTTAGTTGTATTTGCTCCACTTACCCTTTCCCCAAATGATTGCTAAAAAGAATGTATGTAGTACACTAAGAGAAATTATCATCATAATTATAATTCCTTTAACTAATTGAAGACAGACAAATCTTTTTCTCCAAAGATGTCACTCACTTGAATTATAATAAGAGTTCTGAAATTGAGCACAGTTTCATCACGTCAGATAACCCGGATGTGGGGGACTCCAGAAGTCAGTTCCTCTAGCCAGCTGCCTTCCTGGCAGATTGTCACTTATCTACTTAGTGTAAGTACTTGTTGCAGTGAGAAAATTCTGAAAACTTCTCCAGGTTTTATTTCACTGACTTTAGAGTCTTTCTTGTTGAGAATAATGCCAATGCTGATAATGAAGAGTTTACCGACAATGAATGTCCTCTGTACCAGGCACTGTGCTACCTACTTTCTGCACTTTTGCAGTCCTCTCCTCTCAAAATTCTACTTACGGTGCATTGTTCTTATTTCCATTTCCATTAGTTCCATGGAACTAATAGGTATCCATTTTAGTAGCAAAACCAGGGTTATCCTGATCAGGGTTAACTGATCAAATGAGACCATGCCTTAAATTGGATTTTTAAAAAAATGTTAAGAAAATGTAGTGAATGAATTTTGTGTATCCTTCAGCTTATAACTTTTAAGCATCACAGAACAAATTTGGATGCTTAAAAGTCGACTTCATACTCTTTTTAAAAGGGATACAATTTTTAATGGGGAAAACAATTCTTATTTTTCATTCTTCCTGGCGAGGGATCTTGGCAGCTAAGAAAGTGGTTACTATTATTGTGACTTTGCCCATCGTAGGTACAGATTCATACTTCCAGGTTCTCCATCCTACATCTTTTATAAACACCATGTTTTATTTGGAAAGGGAAAAGGTTATTGTTGGCAATACTTAATGTAGCAAAAATAGAACTTCAGGGTACCACCAAGGGATATACTAACTGGGAAGCAGGAACTGTAAAGAACATGTTTATCATTTAACCTTAATACTGTTTAGAATACAAGTCTTCAATAAGGGAGAGAATTATTATTCAAAAGATGTGGCGGGGGGGAGGGGAAGGTAGAGCAAGATGGCAGACTAGAAGGATTGTTCAGCAGAGCATTCCTAGAACAACTGGAGAAATAGAGAGAACCTGGCCATACCTGGTGTGGGGACCTTACCCAGAGTCATAGCTTAGGGAGCACAGCGAGGAGGTGGTGAGCTGGATACAGTGTATAATCTGGAGCAGTGGAAATCTGATGAATTAGGCAAGTGATAGCAACCGGCTGGGATCTGCTGGCCCCCATGGAGGTCTGGGACAGGAGGAAGCCTTTCCAGAGTTTTTAGTTATTGGAGGAAGTTGTGTGTTGAGTGGCAAGCTTGGAATAGTAGCCAGACTCAAACAGTATACAGCAACCAGATTTGAATGCCAGTTAGAGTGGACTTACCATAAGTTTGGTGTCTGATGAGGAAGCCATACGGAGAAGGTCTGGGTGGCCAGGGGGCTGCCATTGTGGGAAAGTCAGGAGAAGGTCTTAGCAGGGGCCTAAGTCCCGGCCATCTTAATTCTGCCTTCCATAATTAGACCTCCTCTTTTGGGACAAGCTGAGGGAACTGTAGTCAGGGGGCACCATGAGACCTGCCCCTGAAGGATTCCTGTGAGCTTTAAAATCCCAACCCAGCAGGGTCTGAATGCTGAGGAAAGAATCAGGCAATCACAGAAGGCAACTAAGTTCAGAAGAAGGACTGTAGAGGTTGCTGATTTCAAAAAAATAATGCCTTGTTTTGTATGGAACCAGAAGAAACCCCATATAACCGAGGCAATTCTTAGTAATAAAAACAAAGCTGAGGGTATCACCCTACCAGACTTTCAGCTATGCTACAAGGCCACAGTGATCAAAACAGCATGGTATTGGCACAAAAATAAAGACATTGACATTTGGAACTGAATAGAAAACCATGAGATGAAATTAACATATTACAGCCACCTGACCTTTGATAAACCAAATAAGAACATACACCAGGGAAAAGAATCCGTATTCAGTAAATGGTGTTGGGAGAACCGGATAACCACTTGTAAAAGACTGAAACTGGATCTGCACCTCTAACCTCTTACAAAAATTAATTCAAGATGGATGAAAGATTTAAATCTGAGGCATGAAATAATAAAAATCCTTGAAGAAAGTTCTGGGAAAACACTTGAAGATATTGGCCTGGGGAAAGATTTTATGAAGAAGACTTTAAAAGAGACTTAATTAAACTGAAAAGCTCTATACAGCTAAGGAAACAACAACCAAAGCAGACAACCCTCAGAATGGGAAAACATATTTGCATATTATAAATTGGACAAATGCTTGATAACTAGGCTCTATAGAGAAGTCAACAAAAAATGACCCAGCAAATTCCATATATCACGGGGCAAGAGACAGGAATAGAACCTTCTCTAAAGAAGACAGCAGATGAATGACTAACATATGAAAAAATGCTTACTATCCCTAATAATCAGAGAAATGCAAATCAAAACTACCCTGAGATATCACCTAACCCCAGAGAGAATGGCCCACATCACAAAGTCTCAAAGCTGAGGATGCTGGTGTGGGTGTGGAGAGAAGGGAACACTTGTACACTGCTGGTGGGACTGCAAACTAATAAAACCTTTTTGGAAGGAAGTTTGGAGAATCCTCAAAGAAGTCAAATTAGACCTCCCATTTGATCCTGCAATCCCCTTATGAGACATCTACCCAGAAGTAAAAACAAGTCCTTTTATCATAAGGACATTTGCACTGGAATGCTTATCACAGCTTAATTTACAATTGCTAAAATGTGAAAACAGCCTAAATGCCCACCAACCCAGGAATGGATTAACAAGCTATAGATGTATACTATGGAATACTATTCAGCCACTAAAAAAGATAAGAGACTTTACATCTTTTATATTAACCTGTATGGAGGTGGGACACATTCTTAGCAAAGCATCACAAAAATAGAGAAGCAAGAATCCAATGTACTCAATTCTAATATGAAGGCAGTAGATGAGCTAATACAAGGGGAGAGTAGGGGAATGAGCAAGTTGGGAGAGGTGAGGAGGGAGGGGGGTCACGATGTATTGCATACCTCCGGGGGATGGGACACAATTATAAGATGGACTTTATCTAACAAATACAATCAGTGTAGCCTAATTCTTTGTACCCTCAATGAATCCCAAACAATAAAAGGAAAAAAAGACCCTATTCTGTTACATACTGACTGTGAGTTCTCAAGGAAGTGGTAAAGATGTCTCTTGACTTCTGTCAGATTCAAAGCAATGGCTTGGCACCTGTAGCTCAGTGGTTACAGCACCAGCTATATACACTGGGGCTGGTGGGTTCGACCCAGCCAGGGCCTTCTAAGCAACAATGACAACTACAACAAAAAAATAGTCAGGCGTTGTGGTGGGCACCTATGTGGTCCCAGCTACTTGAGAGGTTGAGGCAAGAGAATCACTTGAGCCCAAGAGTTTGAGGTTGCTGTGAGCTTGATGGCACAGAACTTTACTGAGGGGGACATAGTGAGAATCTGTCTAAAAAAAGAAAAGTCAGATTACATATGAAAACAAACAAAAAGAAATATGTAGAAAAACTGCAAAGTGGTATCTGTCCCACGTATTTATAATTGTAATAATTTACTGATGCTTTGTGCTTCTTACCGCTGTTGTTGTTACCAAATATTAAAAAGAAATCATTAGGTAGCCAACAGGGACTGACGCTAAGATGCACAAAGCAGGTGAAAGACCTGCTTATGGGAACAGCCTAAAAACAGTTTTATGTCGGCAAAAGTACAGACATAGGGTGTAGATACAGTGATGACATTCACCACCAAATGTTCAAATAACAAATTTTAAGAATCTCTTTGAAAGTTGAAAAAAGTGCATTTATAATAAGTGAAAAAGAACCTCTTTACTCTGTTGAAAACAAACCTTTGAGAAATGCTACTCACGCGTTATTCTAAAAGGTGGCATAAACTCAAAAAGTTGGTAGATTTGCAGAAAACAAAAATTGGTTCATTGCTGACAGATTCAGAATGGGTAGTGATGAGGATTTAAGGCTGTTCATTCAGATGTTCATTCCATACATTCGTTCTGGCCCCAAACCTTTTGAGATGTTATCACAGAAAGCCCTTTTTGTATCCAAACTCTGGGCTAGGAGGTTCACTGGACTGACCAAAAAGGCTGGATTCTTCTACCTACAGTCCACCAATGCTTCTCAGGTTACCTGTGGTCTTCTAAACCTGTTATGGACATTGATCTTTTACACAACAGAATAAAAATAAGCTGGTAGAAAAATGAAAAGAAGAAAATACTAGATCTGCAAAAAATATACATTTTATTCTTAAAAAATATTTGTTACATTGAATAGACATAAAATTACTCTGAAAAATTTCTTTAAAAATTTCTAAGGCTGGGCAGTGCCTGTGGCTCAAAGGAGTAGGGCACTGGCCCCATATACCAGAGGTCGTGGGATCAAACCCGGCCCTGGCCAAAAAAAAAAGAAAAAAAGTTTCTAAGGCTAATTCAGTTTCTGGACTTAGCTCAGATCATTAGCGACCAATTCCTGGACCAGCACTGGCTCATAGCCTCTATTTTGAGGTGCTCTGTTCTTGACTTAAATACCGACTAAGACTTGTTTGTTTAATCATGTCTGTGTTCCTTCCTGTCTTCATTCCTCCTCTGCTTGCTGGTCCTTTAACCGTGCTCTTCTTTCTTCCTTCAAATGTGGATTAAACATAAAATCATCATGAGAATTGTTAGGGTAGGAGTCACTGTACAACTACAAAGATGCATGTCTCCTTTTGAGTTTCCTAATAAAATGAGTATGCCAAACGTGACATTCACATACACACCTACATTGGTATATGGTCTATTGGATTTTGAGACTCTGGACCATTATCTCTTCAAGTGCAATTCAAGGATCAGCTGTATCAGTGTTAGCTAATTGTTTAAAAATGCAGCCGCCTAAAACCTATACTATCCCTACTGAATCAGAATTTCGGTGGCTTGCTCTGCGTATTCTGAATTTTTTAAACATGAGTCTTAGATGATTCTAATACACCGTAATATTTAATAACTACTCTTTCAGGGTTTGGGGATCTGCGTGTTGTGTTTGATTATGTATCATTTACTATGGTGGTAAATTATAAATGTCAATTTTGAAAATGGGCACTAAAGTGAACATATGGGCCAGTCTCTAAATGTTTGCTTTCAGCAGAGCATCTCCAGGATATACTATTGGGGTCATTGCTATCTCAGCCATACGCAAAGCATTACTGGAAAAAGGTGATGCTACAAATACAAACAAAGATCATAGATATACAAAGAAGATAATTTTACATCTTTATCTACTGTTTTCATCGTAATTGAAGAATTTTATCTGCCTAAAATCTATTCTTTTCTTTTCTTTTTCTTTTTTTTTTTTGAGACGGAACCTCAAGCTGTCCCCCTGGGTAGAGTGCCATGGTATCACAGCTCACAGCAACCTCCAACTCCTGGGCTCAAGTGAGTCTCCTGCCTCAGCCTCCCAAGTAGCTGGGACTACAGGCGCCCATCACAACGCCCAGCTATTTTTTGGTTCCAGCCATCATTGTTGTTTGGCAGCCCAGGCTGGGGATTCGAACCCGCCACCTTAGGTGTATGTGGCTGGCACCTTAGCTGCTTGAGCCACAAGCACCAAGCCACCTAAAATCTATTCTTAAGTTAGTCCTCTGTAGTTTACAATCATATAATTGTATTTGGAATAAAATTAGCATCACTGTACCCATTAACTGACCAGTTAAAGTTTTAAATTGAATGATAGAAGTTGGGGTATTTGTAAACCTCTTAATGTTTCACTTCAAAACCTTTGTCTTTACATTAATAGGAGGTTAATACAAAGTTCATCATTAAGGAAAATATAAGTCTTAGATGTTAGTGTGAAATTTGTCCATAAGGAAAAAGTTATCTAAGAGCTCTGAGATGTATGCCAGTCGGATAAAACAAAAACCGCTATAGCTGGGTCTCTAATTCTATTGTGAAAATAACTGAAGGGAAATAAAACATCATCTATCTATTTATTTATTGAGATAGAGTCTCACTCTGCCCAAGGATATAGTTCCCTGATGCCATCATAGCTCACAGAAACCTCAGATTCTCTGTTCAAGTGATCCTCCTGCCTTAGCCTCCTGAGTAGTTGGGAATACAGGCACCCACCACAACACCCAGCTAATTTTTCTATCTTTAATAGAGATGGGGGTCTCACTCTTGCTCAGGCTGGTTTCAAATTACTGAGCTCAAGGGATCCTCCCACCTCAGCCTCCCAGAGTGTTGGGATTATAGGCGTGAGTCACTGCTCCTGGCCAGCAGCCACATTTATTCTTATTTGTGCCATATTTATTCTTCATTTCAGAGTTTTTGGCATATTACACCTGTTTATGGGTATTGATCTGGTAGACATAGAAAAGCGAGGGTCATTTTTGTTAGTTTATGAAAATAATTCATTACAGTGCTGATCCTTTGGCTTCAAGGGACGCTGATAAAGGGATTTCCTTGTCCACCTAAGATGAGAAAATCAGTCCTTTGGGGACTTTCTTCTTTTCCAAAGCATACTGGTGGTTTCTCAGACAAAACTGAGAAATCCTAAGAAAGTAACATGCCCATAATTATTTCTTCTGCACTCAGACTACCACACAATGTTGCTGCCGTGAAATTGTGCAAGCTCCTAGAAACTTTCCCTCTCTACCCTCCGGCTGGGCATCATGCACCCTTGATCAAATTGCTAGAAGTCACCAAGCTCAGTTTGTCTTGAGGATAATGACATTTCTCAGAGAATTCTACCAGCGAATGATTCTGAAATACCGAGCATAGTTCTTGGCCCCTGGTGAATGGTAGTTGGTTGTTGATGAGGGCAGTTGGAGAAGAGTGGCAGAAGGAGGGGTGAGCTCTGACGTCTACAGACCCTAGATCTGAATTCCAGCTAGTTTCTAGCTAGGTGACCTTGTGTGAGCAAGTTACGTGATTCCTCTGTCCCCCAGTTTTTAAAATTTGTGACATAGGGATTGTAAGGGCTGTCTCGGAAGGTTATTCTGAGGATTACATGAGTGTGTGTACACACCTATAGTGCCTGACATGGAGTAAGTTCTCCATAGATAACAGATAATAGCCATTGTTCCTTTTAGTGAATTTGATTGCCTACCACTTACTAAGCTAAATTTTAAAAAGCTGTATTTTTATGTGTATCAACCTGGGTTTGGATTTGAGGCCCTACCATTGATATTTTAGCAGCTATCTCTCTTTTATATTTGTTTTCAAAAGCTTTCTGATTTATACACACACTGCTTGTGTATTCTCATTGGAAGATACTGGGGATCTGAAAACAGAGTGAAGATGAGACGAGCATTCATCTGGCAGCCTTATGAATGCAAGGTCAGAAGAAAAAGCCTCCAATAAACATTGCAGCAGATAGGCAGATTCACGCTGTGAGGCTTCAATAATGTATACGGTGATGTCAGCCTCAGAGGCATGCAGAACGCATAAGCACAAAGGAAATTCACAGTGCTCTTTTCAGGAAAAGGGTTTTTCCTTTCTGATGTGCTAACCTTGATTCTGGTTTGTGTGTTTGGTGTCAGCACGAAGATAGATGGTGGAGACACTACTGAATTTTCCCACTTTCAATTGGTATCGTAATCTAGGGACAGGGTCTTTACTCTTCCTTACTTTGCTCTCAATAAATATCCTGTGAGCTTCGGGAGCTACTTCAATTGAGTGATGTCTTTGATTTTCCATGAGTAATCCATGTAGCATCCGTAGGTCACAGCTCTACCCATGGGCATTCCTGCTAGATGAATAGCTTTGCATATCGAGAACTGTGATAATCAACTGGGCTTTCAGAAAGTGATTTGATGGAGATGGAGATGGGAAAGGGAGAATCTCCACTCCCTTGTTCTCTCCCTATACACTGATGCTCAGAATTTCTAGATGCTATTCTCTGTCACCAGCCTCATCTCCTCCTCACCCTGTGTGCTCTGGTCACACTGGTCTTCCTGCTGTCTTTGACAGCACCCTGTTGCTTCCCGCCACCGAGTTTCTGCACAGCCCTTCTATCTGGGACCATTTCTCATTCCTCTCCTTTGCTCACTCTACCCAATTCCTACTTGTCCTTTTTAACGTGGATCTTACACCAATTCCTTGAGCAAGCTTTCTCTTATTCTCAGGATATGTCAGCAGCTCACCCGTACCTGTCTCTTTTTCCTTTGCATCATGTATTGAAGTGAAATTAAAGAATGCATTGTATCTTTGTTATTTAACATTTCTCTCTCCCTCTCTAAAATATAAACTCTAAAGGACAGGAGGTATGTCTGGTATTTCCACACAACTATCTCCCAGGGCCTAGTGCCAGATGATGTCATAGTAAGTGAAAGCATAAAGGTATTATATAGATGCAAAGTTGTTACTAATGTGCTTCCCCATTTTATTCATTGCTGTTGATTTTGCTTTTCCCCATAGAGGGGTGTGGTTTAGAGAAAAGAATAGTGTATGGCAATTTTGAGGTCTTACAGTGTGATCCTCTGGCTGGACCCTCTTCTTTACTATGACTGAAGAGGTGCTGGCTAAACTACCTGTGCCTATAAAATACTGTCCCTGGGTGTGACGGCCTGAAATTAAGGGTCCACCATTTGTCAACTTCCCTTGCCCTACACTTTTTCTCTCTTGGTCAGCTGGGAAATCTAATTCCACTGTAGCTGTGGCTTGTGCTGTGGGAACGTAGGTTTCTGCTATATATGAAAATAGCCCATTTGTCACGTATGGGCAGCTGTAACATCAGTAATGCATGGGTGGGCCAGAACCTGGAGTGCAGATAAGTATTTGGCAAATGTTTTTAGCATTTAGAAGGTAAAGAGTCATGGCTTGGAGGAGCCGAGTGGTAGGAGCATCAGGGAAGGTCCAGAGATGGGGAGCAAGTGGCAGTAAGAGCTGCCCTGGGAGCAGAGTGGGGGAGCCTTTCTTCTACCCTGAGGAGAGGCTATTAGTCTGCCTAGAGAGTAGTGGAGAGTTCAAGATTATGCACTATCCTTGGACAAGGATGAAAAGAGAGATGCTTACATTGTTGAGAAGTCCTTTTGTCGTTCATAAGCTGTAGCCACCTTTGATACCAATAAGAGGATATGAATTAGTCCTTTCCAGATTTATTTTTCCTAATCCTAATGACAGCCAAGGCCACTGTGTTCCCATCGGCCACCTGTGAATCAGTGAGGTTGCTGGTGTTGTCAGTGCAATTTGAGGGAGGCAGAGATTGCAGAAGAGCTTCAGTTCGGGTATCATGTAGATCTGACTTCAAACCCAGTCAGTGGCTTTTACCACTTTCTCTCTGTGAGCCTGTTTTCTCACCTGTAACACGAGCCTAATGACATGGCTGACCTCATCCCTGGAGCCCAGTGGCACTCATTAGACACTATTTCCTGTCATCCACTGTGGGTATTCTGTGCATGTTTGCTATTATTGTTATTTTCTAGAGTATCAGAAAGTCGTAGGGATTTGTTCTAGACTGGACTGGTTTTGCACATCCAGAAGGGGTCTGTACAGGGTGATGGTGCTTCTGGATTTCCCGACTTCCTGTATTCACTCACCCAAGTCCAGAACCAGCCCAAAGTTCTGTGGCTTCTTGAAGCTTCAAGATAAACTATGTGGTATACAGCATGAACCTAGTTTTCCTCACTTCACAACAAATATACAAGACAAATTAGGACATTGTATCTTGCTTTCCTGGAGGTTTGCTAGAAAGAGATGTTTGTAGAGCCTCTGATTGCATTCAACCAGCACTTAATAAATGCAGATGGGCCAACAGCTTCAGGAAGCCCCTTTCTCCATGAAAGGACAATGGATTTGAACTGGGGATTCCCCACCCCAACTCTTTCCAGCATATGATAAGGCAGTAGCTAGGTTGAGGATTGTATCTATTTTTGCCTTCAAAGTTAGGTCTAAAAATAACTTTTGGCTTTATAAGCACATTTGTTCTATATTCATTAAAGTTATATCGTGTCTGAAAAAGTTATAATCCTTTTTTATAGTTTGAAATCACAAGCCCACAAACTCCTCCATGCATCGGTTAGGATACCATACACCTATTTCAGTAATCTACATGAACATCATACATAGTTAATGAGTAATGATGAAGTTGGAGTTCTCAGGTAGTGGTCACTCTGCTTTGAGGAATCCACTGGCAAACCCCCCCTCTCTGTGACGGCAGTCAGCTTATTTGACATCAGCCCCCTTGGTGTGAGTGTGCATGTGTACACACAGAACTCATTCTCTGGAATTCTCCCATGGAAAAGCAAAGGAAGGAAGCTGAGGGGAGGATGGGGCGATTGCATCCTGTACCCTTTACAGGGGTGTGGCCACAACTGCCTCAGCTCAAGGGACATAATACATGTTTTCCACTTAGGATGTCTGCACAGCGATAAGTTTTGATGGAAGGCAAGGGTGGCTCTCACTGTCGTTCTTAGCTGGCCAGGAGCCTCCAGGGGAGCCCTGCTCAAATCCCACCTAGTATTTCATTTCTAGAAATTTGGGGAGGAGGAACAGAGCAAGAACATCCGTGAAGCAGACCTGCAGAGCTTTCAAACCCACCTTAGGACTCCAGCCCTGCCTTGACCTTGGTTCTGGCCGCTCCTATGAATGAAATTGCTAAGCAGGTAGGCCAGGTGTGTGATTTAAGGAGAAAAACCGGATTTCTTCTTTCTGCTTCCTAAATCTAATTTGAAAGGATGGATTCCACCCTGGCAAAGGCAGAGAGAACCTCTTTGGCATTATGTAAGGTAAGAAAGTTCTGTGGAATGAATTCCACTCTCAGCTGACTTCTTTGTCTGTTTGGGGTTTGCGATCTCCTCTACCTTTCACTTTGAAAGCTTCTTAAATGTGTTCTCCCTCTGGCTGGTTTAGAGACACTTATTAGCAAACTTTCCAGCCTATTTATTGCATTTAAACAATTTGATAGACATCATTGCTGAGATCAAAGCATGTAGAATTTTTTACAAGTAAATATGCAATCCCCTCACTGTGATTTCCAGGGTCCCACTGATTGTATATGGATTACTTTATTATAATATTAAGTACGGGTTCTAACTACAGGAAATCTTTTGGAAATGGCATTGTATTGAGTCTAAATAGATTCCATGACAGATTATCTCTCCTTGGAATAATAATGTTTTAACATGAATTTTCAAGCTTTTCTCTCCAGAAATGAGATGTTAAAACAGGCTTATTTTTAAGGTAAAGTGTATACAGGCAAATATTCATAGACATTCCCATTCTAAGACTATTGATTTAACAATCTCACAACAAAACTTTAACTTCAGAATACAGCCATGGTTTTCAGATATTTCTTTGTAGTAACTGTGGCAATCTGACCCAGTTTTCTATAGATGTTCTAAAATTTATAAGCGGAAAATCTGCTTTAATTAATTGTTTAAAAACTGCAGTGAATCCGGAGCAAACTTTTAATTCTGTCTTAATCTTGTGCACATGAGTTTTGTCTAGTGAAAATTTTTTACTTTTTGTCTGTGAAAAGCTGACCAGTGGTTCTTAAGGGGTTGGTGATACTGTTGTTGTAGGTTATATATATATATATATGTATATATATAAAATTTACAACTGGGAAGTGCCTGAGAGTCAGGAATGGTGATGTTCATGTGAAGATCTGGATTGACCCTCACAAAGAATTATCCGCTAGGATGTCAGTAGCACCCTCACTGAAATCAGTTTAGTGACAAGTAAGTTGATGATTTAGTAAAAATTCAGGTGAGTGGTCCAATCTCTGGAAAGGTCATTCATTCTCTGATACAGCAGTTTGGGGGAGGGATCCATAGAGTTCCAGAAATATTGCTCCCATATGCTTCTAATATTTTCAGGCTGAGTTTAGATAGTTTCCAACAAGTATTTGGTTCAGTGCAGTAAGAGTAATCTTATTTACATAAGATTCGCTATTATAGTTACTGATCCCTATCACATGAGCTTGTTAAGGTCAAAGGAATGATTCAAAGGAATGATTTACTCCTAACCAAAGGATGCTTTTGTGTGTGGACGTTATGTTTTATGATGACCGTATATTTCACATAGCTCCCTTTGAAAGAAGGAAGAAATGAATATTTTCAGCTTTAGTTGCAATATAAAAGTAACATCTTGTTTGCTTTTGAATTCACTTCCTATTGAAAGGGATTATCTTTAAGTGAGAATTTAGTGTACACATGGAAATAATGAGGAAAGAAAGAAGAATATGTAATCAAACCCCTTCATCATCTCCTTATCATCCAGGTCATCCTAAAGAATAACTTTTACACACACAACATTGAGATAGAGATTCTCAAGTTGAACACTGGAGTCAAGGCCTGGTTTCATTGTTTAGGGACGTGAGGGTGCCTGGTTCTTTATCGAGCCAGCCTTTAAGCTCATTGACAGAATTTTAAGCTTTGAACAACCTTCCATCCAAGAACTGGGTGGTCTTGAGATGTTGTTTTTAATTTCCCTCCCCTGTGTTAGATACTGTGCTATGCTCTGAGGGACATGATCTGTGCGTAGTTTATGATGGCTGTGCAATAAGGATTCACCTTTGCTGCCTGGCCTTTTGGCAACTGTTGGTTAGGGAAGCAGCGTTTAAAAACATAAATAAATATACTTTTGTTTTAATTTGTAAATATTCATGAGAAATTAGAATAAAATAAATTTTAGAAGTAAAAACTAAGGAAATGAGGTTGCACAACTGTGTTTTTGAGCAGGAAAATAAATGCATAGTTAGTTCCCTTTGAAAGAAGGAAGAAACAAATATTTAAAACTCACATGTTTAGCTCCTAATATGTGTCCGATTCACATACTTTATTCATATGCTCCTCATGTTTTTCTGAGAGAGGTGCTATTATTATTATTATGATGATGATTTTTCAGATTACGGACATGGAGTCCATGTAGTTTTAAGACCTGCTGAAGGTCATAAATCCAGTAAATGGAAGAAGTGGAATTTAAATTCAAGTGTGCTGTCCCCCAGCAGCCACAGCCCTATGGCATCAGTATCAAACAGTGTATTATTCTCATTGTATCTGTAATGTACGATATGTACCTAAAACCAGAAAAAATTTCTGTTGGTAAATAACGGGTCCATATGGACTAAACACCAGTGACAGAATAAATATGTTACATTAAGGGTTTCACTGAGTTTACTAAGTGGTGGGGAATTGGGGCTTTCTGTTTTGACTGATTAAGGTTGAACGTGGGAAAGTTAGAAGTTATTTGAATAAAGACAGGGAAGGAAGTTATTTGAATAAAGAGGGGGAAGGAAGAGTATGGTAGTCACAGTGAAGTTACAGGATGGTTGTTTGGGGCTCAGAGATAGATGAGTCACCCCCAGGGTCATTGAACTGAAGTATCTGAGGTTAGTTCCCAGCCTTTGGCATTGAGGGTGGATATTTATATCAGCCCTAGTGCTATCTGCATAGGAAGGATGGAGATGGGAGGAGGGTCACGTCCAGGTTATGGCTGCAGTGGCCTGGTGCTTGGCCTGGGCGTGAAGCATTGTGAGCCAGCCTCTCTTGCCCTTCTACAGTCTGCTCTGCACACAGCGCCAGAATTTTTTTATTTTAATGCAGGTCATGTCACTTTCCTGTTTAAGTCCCCCAGTAACTTTCCATCATCCTCACAGGGTGATCTAGAAAGGTGTTGTGGTACAATGCTGAGGAACATGGTCCCTGGAGCAAGGCCCTGGGTTCATTCTGCACATGTCCTCCCTTACCCCTGGGGGATATAGTACAGGACCCCCAGTGGATACTACCGAGTCCCCAACGCACTGTTTTTTTCCTATGTATTTTCCTATACTGTTTTTTCCTGTATATCCCTGTGATAAAATTTACTTTATTAAATTAAGTACAATAAGAGATAACCATAATTAATAATAAGGTAGAACAATTATAATTATTTAATTAAACTTTTGTGAATGTGGTCTTTTTCTCTCCATGTCTCAAAATATCTTAATGTAGTATACTCACCCTTCTTCTTGTGATGATATAAGATTATAAAGTGCCCACATGTTGGGATACCGTGGCAGTATTCTGCTAACTGAGCTGGCCTCTGTGTGACTGACGGGTAGGCAGCATGTGTAACATGAAGGTGATGGGCAAAGAGATGATTCTCGTCCAGGCAGGATGGAGCAGGACGGCCCAAGATGTCATCACACAACTCAGAACAACTTAGAACTTATGAATTGTTTATTTCTGGAATTTTTCATTTGATGTTTTTGGACTAAGGTTGATCACAAGTAACTGAAACTGTAGAAAATGAAACTGTAGCTGAGGGAGGACTACTGTACTAGCTTTGTAATCCTAGACAATTTTTTCAACCTCTCTGTGCTTTACTTTCCTTACTGTTAAAAATCTGATAGGTAATCATTTCTGTCTCAAAGGGGTGTTAGAAGTTAATTGAGTTAATAAAGATAAAACACTAAGAACAGTGCCTGGCACACAGTGAGCTCTGGAGTATTTATTACTACTGTGGTCTGCAAGCTGGGCCCCTGCCTCGCTCTCTGGTCTCATCTTCTCCTGCGCTCTGCCTTGTTCAGGATGCTCTGTCTGCATCACTTTGATATTCCCCCAGATAGGGTAGGCTCTTTCCGGTTTCAGCTTCTTTGCCCTTTCGTTTTGTGCCTTTCCTCCAAATCTCCATATGGAACTGTTTCATTCAGGTTCCCGTTCAAATGTTTCCCTGACCAACCTATATAAAATTGTATTCTCCTATCAGCCTTTCTCCACTCCATGCCCTGGCGTCCACGCCTTTAAGCCATGTCATCACCAGCTGACATTACATTGTTTGTTTATGTATCTGCTTATCAATCACTTTCCCCACCAGACCAAAATCTCCATGAGGACAGGGAGTCTGACTCTTGTCTTCCTGCCTGAATCCCTGTTACTTAGAATATTTTCTGGTAGATAATAGATGTTCAAATAAATGGTTGTCAAATTAATTTTTATAAATTTCATTTTTTTCTATTCCTTCTACAATTTCTTTCTTCCTTCTGTCTTTGAGGCTTAAACTGTTCCTTCCAACTCTCTTTTGCTTGTTGTCACTTGCCCCAAATTATGGACTTTGGGAAATGATCATTTGCTCTGCTCTTTTCTTGTGAAAGTTATCTAGCAGCAGAAAGTCTTGTTCTTCCCTGTCACCCTTGGTACAGGGAATAGGATTTAGCAATTTTATTGTCAACGTTGTAGAATATTCTTGAAGGGCTTAACGTCGGATCTTATGTTAAGATGTTTACCAAGCTACCACATGCTGGCCACACCTGAACCTTTAAAAGAGTTTGGGTTTATTTTTCATTATAAAAGCATAATTGCCAGAGGAAAATAGTCATGTAGAGAGCGATGGGGAAAATTCTGTACTGACAGCAACATGTACTTGAATGAGGCTTTGGAAATATTTAAGCCTCAAATTTTACTAAGAACTCTTAGTTCCTGCTAACATTTTTATCCTGAAATTGGATACAACTATTGAAAATTCCTAATTTTGTTTCACAGTGAGATTTATTATGCAGTTCTACAATAGCCAAATAAAATGGAGGTCTCTTGTTTGATGTTAGTAAGCCTTTAGTCATTTTTCCATTTGAATTATTTTCAAAGAATTTGAGTTTACATCTTATGTAGTAAAACATTCAGCTAGGAAAAAAAAAAATCTTAATTTAGAAGTACTCTGCAAGGAAGTCCTTGTCAAGGAACTTACTATGTGTTCTTAGGTAAGCCATTTTATCTTTTTTGTGCATTGACGTGAACCATTGTAAGATATAAACAAAGTTGAATGTCACCTCAGCAGTGTGGTTGAATTAAATGTGAGTGTTAATTGGAAATTCTTCTTACAAAGATTAAGAGTTGAAACTGATCTTGTAGAATTAGCCTAATAAAGCTTACCATAGAATTTGCAATATTGTCCTTGTTTTTCTCTATTCTGAAAGAGATGGTGATCTCTTTAAAAAGGCTATATGCATTCCTTGGTGAGAGTTTTATTTCTCTCTTTTATATCTTAACAGTAGAATACTGAAAGTACATATGATGAAAATAAGATGGAGTCTGTCTGGCTAAAGCAGATGTGACACAGCGGGTCTGGTCAGTTTAGGTCTTGCCTGACCTTCACCCCCTGTCTCCCATCCTTACTGTTTTATAAATTAGGCTCCTACCCTAAAGACGCCTTGTCTTAAGTAGTTTAGGCGGATTGACTTAGGAGATTAACTTTTGAATTGGAATGTTATTTTGGATCATGAATTATACTGATTATTGTTTAAGATAAGGGTAAACATGGTCTTTGCTTTGAACTCAAATGTATAAGACTGTAACTTTGAAAATGGAAGAACAGAACAGTCTTGGAAAGGCTACCGTCCCTGTCCTCCAGAATCCTGGCCTTCATACAAAGTTTGGTGGACCTAACTTTGGCTCTGCACATTGACCGGACCCTCTTCACCCAGTAACAATACTGTAGTTTGATTAATATCATACCATAATTAAAAGAAGATGCTGAGATACTTTTCTTTCAACCAGATCTGAGCACCTACTATGCTCTAGGCATTTGAGGTACCTCAGTGAACAAAATAAACGAAATTCCTTGACTTCTTGGAGTTTACATTATAGAGAGGAAGATAGGCAATGTGGAAAATGTATAAGTAGATTATATAGTAGGTTAGAAAGCAGTAAAGGTCGTAGAAAAGAAATTGAGCCAAGTAAGACAGTCCAGGAATGCTAGAGGAGGAGGGGCAATTTTGAATGAGTCAATCAGAGTCGGCCTCCTGAGAAGGCCTGTTCAAAAAATTAAATGGAGTGGTTGAGCCACAAGGATCATGCTCCAGACAAAGGGAACAGCTGAAACAAAGGCCCTGGGGCAGAATACTGCCCACATATTTGACAACATAAAGAGCTCAGCATAGCTAGAGTGGAGTGAGGAAGGTAGGGAAGGGTGAGGTCAGAGCTGTAATGGGGAGGGACGTGGCTGGCTTTGTCCTGTGGGCACTGTAAGCTGTCGTAAAAACTTTGAATTGTACTTGGAAGGAGATAGGGAGCCACTGAACCCTAGAGAGACATGTTTGAACGTGTCAGCATCACCTGTGTTTGAAATTGGTTCTTTTTATAAGCCATCTCTGCTCCTTACGGTCTGTATTGTGGACGTGACTGAAACTCTAGAGAGGGATTTACTGAAGTATGTCCCGGCGTTTCTCCCCCGGGCTGTCAGTAGTGATTGCCCATGTCAGAGTGTGAAACGAGGGGTCTTTTAAACATTTTATTTTATTCATTTTTATTTCAGAATATTACAGGGGTACAAACGTTTTGGATGCATGAATTGCTTTTGTATAGTTTGAGCCAAAGTTATAAATAGGCCGATCACACAAACAGTGTGCATTGTACCCATTAGGTACATTTTATCCATCCTTTTCTTCCCTTCCCACCTGCTTGATTTCCATCTCCAGTCTCTGGCAGATGATTCTCAGCAACTCTTTGTGGTGTCTGTAAGAAAATAGCCACCCAAGCAGCTCCAAATCCAGAGTCTCCAGTGGGTGCATTCTCGGTGGGGGGTCTGGTGCTATGCGTGTCTGAAACTTCACATTCTTTGTTCCCTCCAGAGCAGGCTTTCATGTAAAGAACTAGACATCTAGGGAGATTGAGAGATCAGTTTGCAAATTCATGAGGAAGTTTATTAATGCACTCTCATCGTGCTTAATAAAACTGGTGCCCTGTTCAGTATAGTCAGTGGGAAAGACTCACCTCTCCCTCACAGTGTAGGTCAGATCTCAAAGTCATTGTCAGAGTTTTCGTCTCAGCATTGCGGTGGGACTCATAACCTGCCTCTTATGTGCTGAGAAATTGCACATTCCAACAGTCAGGCAGAGCCTCTGAAGGTGTGTTCTGTGCCTGGCTCTGCATGATGCTTGTGATTTGAATGGTAGTTTAGTATTGCTATCCAAATTCCACATCTCAGACGAGGCATCTAATTCTTCAGTGTACCCAGAACAAAGTGAGGCACCTTTATGATCTAATCTCAGGGCAGGGTTATTTTCAATTTGTATCCAACAAGTGACTGAGAATCAATTTAGATGTTTATGCCCTTTTGTAGGCGAAAATGTAGAGAGGAAGTGGAATGACTTTTAAGCAAAATATCATTTGTAAGCATTGTTTTTCATCTCTCTGGCATGATCTGTCACGTATCTTTCTCACAGAATCTCTCATCTATTTTCCACTCCTCTGGGTTGAATGGAAGGAAAATGAGGACTTTGAATACTTTTTTTATTTATTGGTTTCAGTTTTGTCTCTATTACTGTATGGAGGTTTTGGAGCTATTAATATAGACACAGAAATGTTTCCAAATCCAATATATATTTGGATATGTCTGGTCATATCTCCTATATATTCTCTTATTATCTTAAGAGCCTATTCATAGGATATTTTCTGGGAATCCAAAAATCATGTATAGGAAAAAATTAAACTTTTAAAAAGAATTTTCACACCCATCTCTGTGGGAAATGTTATAGGGAAGGAAGAGTTTGAAAAAATTAAAACTCTTTATGTTTATGTTATGTTAACATTTTGTGACATTTTAAAATAATTAATTTGGTTTTCTAAAAAGATTACTTTTTACTATCACATTATAGGTTAATATAATTAATGAAACTTTTCTAAGGAAGAAAAGAATCATGTCTGGTGGCCAGGCAAAAACAGTAACTTACCCCTAAATTCAGCTTTATTTATTTATTTCAGATTAATATGAGGGTACGAATGATTAGGTTACAGAGTTTGCATTTGTCAGGTAAAGTCCCTGTTGTAGCTATGTACCACACCCAGGAGGTGTGCTGTATACCCTTACATTGAGCCCATTAGGTGGGAGCTCCCAGTCTCTACCCCCCATCTCCTCCCAACTTGAATTAAATTGAGTTTTTCTCTTATGTGGGTGTGTATTAGTTTGTCTACTGGCTTCTTATTAGTATTGAGGCCATTAGCTACTAACTTTTCCATTCTTGTGATACTTTACTGGGAAAAGTGTGTTTCAACTCCATCCAAATTAATACGTAAGATGTAAAGTCTCCATCTCTGAATTCAGGTTTAAATATGGCCACTTGTTTGGTGTTTCTGATGACCATTCATAGAACCAAAAATATCAACCTTGGAAGATAAAAACATGTGTCTAGAGAATGGATGGGAGTTTTCTAGATCTCCCAAAGGATATTTCAATAGGCATCTCCCAAAGACGTTTCACACTGAACAGCTCCAGAACCATCTTAATCTAACACGATCACAACGAGCACTAATCTCCACCCTCCGCTGTCCTCCTCTAAGGAAGTGTGCACACACCTCTTCACAGCACTGCTCGTCTTGCCTCCTATCTGTGTGCCAGTCTCCTCCCACTACACTGTCAACTCTGGTGTCAGGTGTGTGCTCTTTACAGGAGGCTCAGTAAATGCCTGTCTAATGAAAGAAGGAATGAATGATCGTGGTAACAAGTGAAGGGAGCAGCAGTCAAAGATAAGTACACGGTCTACAGCATTGCTGTGATTTCCCTGGCAGTAGCCATGGAACAGAACAGTTCCAAGTGCGATTCTTGTAGTACTTGCACGAGTACTGGTTGGGATGCTTATTAAATTAAGATTGGTGGGCCCAGACGCAAACCTATTGAATCAAAATCTCTGGAAGAGCAGCATAGAAATCAGCCTTTTAAAAACATCCCCCCCCCCCACTGCCCTCATCCCATTTGGGAGATTCGCTGTGAGCAGTGGAATTGGGCAGTTAATATCTAACTGGAGAATCAGTTGGCTAAAAGAGAAGGTAGCCAGTGATGATTTGTGGCAGGCAATGGGCAGATGTTGGTGAATCTGCTCACACAGAGCTCTTGTTTAAGACCCTTAGAGGTTCATCCCAAAAGTCTTAAGGATAAAGAGCCTGTTACTCCACTAACAAGCCCTGAGAAAATCCTCTGAACTACTACATAGTTATTGGAAGAGGGTATGTGTTGTAATCCTCTGTCTCTGCTCCTTCGTGAGTCCAAATGCTTTGTTTATTGCTCCCTTGAAGAATCAAATTAAACGGAAGTAATTTCAGTATTAATAACAAAATTAATTGGAGTATCCCTGATTAAAAAGCAAAACTAAATGAAATAACTTTGGAAGAATATCATGGATTACTAAATGAGGCAAGTGTAAAGATTTTCAAAAGTTTTCTTGACTGTGGCCTCACAATATTTACGCACAAATAGGTAGGGGAATGATATTAGAAGGATTTGGAGCTGTGTGTGCATTGTGGATCCACATGTTTTACTTTTCTATTTAGAGAATCCATGCAGCCAATTGGGCTTGTAAGAGAGTAAAGAAGACATATGAGATATGAAAGGACAAGCTTTAAATAAACCCTCACAAACAAAATTATATTTGAAGACGGTATTTAGGTGTATGTGTTAAACATCTCTCATGTTTCTTTTTTTGAAATTATATTCTAGCTAGGAAGTTACCTAAGTGGGCGTCCAATCTGTGGCTGGGCTGCATGTGGATTATGCGAGGACTTTCTTGCTTATCTGTGCTGGCAAATATCGCAAAAATTATGTGTAGACTTTTTAATTTTTAAATTTTACCTTTGCTCATCAGCTTTCATTAGTGTTTGTATTTAATCTGTGGTCCAAAACAACTCTTCTTTTTCCAGTGTGGTGCAGAGAAGCCCAAAGGTTGGACACCCCTGATCACACTCCTACAATTTAAACTCTACTGTAATTTACTGAAAAATGGATGCTTTTACTCCTAGTAGGAGGGCAAATGGGAAAGAGGGTGAGAAAGGGCACGTGGAAAGTAGTGGTCAAGTAGCAAAGGCAAAACCAGCAGAGTAAGACTCATGGACTGGATGTGTCTCTAGGCTGAGGGGAAGCATGCTATAAGGAAAGTTTAAAGGTTAAGGTCAGAGGAAATACCAATGGAGGGAACTGGGTCAAAAGCATCCTTGTAAAGGGGTGTAGAACCCTGAGCAAGAAGGTGAGAAGCAGGTATGGAGATGGAAACCAGGGAGAACAAGCCTATATCCTCCATGCTGTGGACGCTGCAGGATGTGTGTACCCTGCTCTCCAAGTGAGAGCGTGGAGATTAGGTAGGGGATGTGAAAACAGGTAGGGACAGATTTGGAATAGCTGTTAGAGGAAACTGGGAAGGGAAAAAGCCAAGTATAAATGGAACTATGGACAGTTGGTTTAAAAGACAGTGGCATTTCTCTTGATCTTTCGGAACCTTTACCCAGTTAAAGTAAGAAATAGATTTATCATTACTTCTATATGAGACTTCGTAGGATTTAGAATCCTTTCTTTGGTAAATGATTTTATATTCAGTGACTGTTCTTACTGGGGCATAGGGTAGTTTTTAAAGACCAAATCATTAACTGTAGATGTTAAATGAGGGTGAGAAGAATAGTTCCTACAATCCAGGGAAAAAATATTTTGTCTCTGAAAATCCACGCAAAATAGATCTGATCAGAGAAATGCTGTCACTATAAAAGTATTCTGGGCCTGGACTAAGATTGACTGCAATCCAAATAAAGGTGTGAACTTAACCTAAAGAAAAAAAAATTAATCTGGAGGACCAATTAAAATCAGTGTTCTTAGAACAAAGGAAAGGAATCAGTCGTTTGGGCCTTCCTCAGCTTGGTGAGCCAGGTCTCTGCTAGCTGCAGCAGGAGTGCCAGGAGCCAGGGAGCTTGTGTGGGGGTCATTTCAAAATAACTTGAACTCTGGGCCCTTGCACTGGCTTATTTCTAAGGACTTTATATTTGCCATTAAGAGTAGCTGCCACTCAATGGTGGAAGTATTAGTATCTGCCAAAGATACAAATATAATGTCATCAAAGAAAAATTTCAATCCAGAATAACCAGAAATTAATCATCCTGGGTTTCTCCTACTTGACAAGCACTGACTGGCTTTAATCAGAACAGGCCCTCTCAAGCTTGTGCTCTTTACCTCTTCATCCCAATTCTGACCAATTTCTTGTCATGTACAGAACATGTGTGTTCTGTGCGAACCTAAATATTCATGGTACATGTTAGACATTCGGCATCAAGGAGCAAACTTTTATCCCTTTGAATGTCATAAATTGAGCCAAATGGAATTTTCCATGTGGCTTATGAACCAACTAAAGGAATTAAGTCAGGGATACACAGTTTATCCCAACCCACGTGAGCTGGTGAGTGAATCAAACACTTAACTCTAGGCCTCTTTCTTGGGAAAGGATCTGGAGAGGGAGCATACAGTGCTTGGTCTCCCTTATTTCCCACTTCAGAAACTAAGCAAGAATATTCAGGTAATGCAGCATTGCTGTCTCAGGGTGAAAGTGATTTGAAAGAGAGCGGTAGTAGTGTCCTCTGGGAATGAGAGATGCCGACACTGGGTTTTTGTTCAACTCCCTTGTAGGGAACATGTAAAGAATTGTGTCAAGCCCTCTGTGCCGGGCTCAGACCTCTTACAGTAATTCCCCTCGTTCTAATACCACCCTTCCTTTCTATTTCTAACCATCCATAGTCCCCTATTCCCAAAGATGTGTCAGATGTATATATTCAGTTTGGCTGAATTGATTGCTTTGAGAGGAAAAACTTAATAATGTTAGAAGTGCTAAACAGTCTTACAGCAAGGTCACATTAAGAAGTGGTTTTCTTACTGTTGCTTTTTATCATAGTGATCCTAGTGCATGCTCTGTAAAACCAGATTAGATACCAGGACCTCTTTCCTGAGGCCTCAAGAGGAAACTGCTAAAATCATATTTTCTGTAAATTTCCCATATTCATAGCTATTTTTTTCTTGAACAGATTTTGAATAAGTGGAAACCTTTTACCCCTATTCCTGTGTTCTGTTTCCTTCAGGGTCCAGTCTTCTGTGCCCTCCAGGTAATGAATAAATAAATTTTTGTGTGAGAATTTGAGATTCTCTGTCCCCATCCAAGCAGCTCTTCTCATTAAAGTAACTTTCAGAAAGTAAAGCAGCTGCCCTTGTTTTTCAACTTGGAACAGTGTTGCATACTTGGGGATTCCAGGTTGAGCCCAGAATGATGAGTCTAAATCATGGAGCACTTTTTGGACTGGTGGGTGTATTTGTTAAGAATTGTGTTCAGTTACAGGTAACAGAACAACTACAATGGCTCAACCAAATAGGAATTGATTTTTTTCCTGGGTAGCAAGAAGCCTGAAGGCAAGGGGTTCAATGAATCATTCTGATTGCTTCTAGCTTCTTGCTGTTCTCTCTTTAGCATGTGGCTGTCATCCAAGAATAGGGGGATGCTGAATCTATTATTTTCTTATTAGGAAAATAACAGTTTTCCTGGGGGGTCTCACCTGGAGACTTCCACTTACATCTCTCTGGCCAGAACTAAACCACATGCCACCTTTAGCTGCAAGGGATTCTAGAGAGGTATTTTAATTGGACGCATGGTTGCCTTGAACAAAATAGGTGATTGGTTGGCAAGGAAGAAGCACAATCTTAGTTAGGGAGCTGAGTCTACCCTGAGGAGACACATGATATCTTTTAAACCCAGTTTTAAGCAATTACCTGAGTGTTTTCCAAATATCAGTGTCTTGGTTCTATTTCTATGATGGAATAGAGTTGTTTGCTTGTGTTGTTTGTCTGGGAGAGGAAGTGATGCCCCAAGTGGCTGTTTCCTGGCCTTTCCCAATAATGAATCTTTGATTTAATAATGTGATGAATGCGAGTGGCATGGAAGGGTCACACCTCCCAAAGTTCTTTGGCTTTTCACTATGATGAAACTATATTGTGGACCCCAGAGACAACCACAGAAAGAAATCCTGCTGACCCTCACTTGACCCACGCTTTATTTCTTTCATATTCAAGAGAAGAAAAGTTTTTCTTCTCAGGACTGTTTCAGGGGCTTGGGACTGTTTTTCCTCTTTTCTTTTGTAGCCCGTCTCTTACTTTACCCCATTGGCTTTATTCCAGCTCTCCGTTATGGTGTATTCTTAAGCTTTCCTCCTAGGACAGGGATTTGAGGAAACGAATAAGGTTCATACATTTGATTTTGAGAGCCATTGTCACTACACAATTTTTAATGTTCGTAGAAAAATCTTCATGGTCTCTTTTTCATGTTTTCTAGTTTCATTTCCTATTTTAGGCCCCTAAGACAGAGCTTTCAACTAGTGTGATGTGAACAGATTGTAGTGTATGAATTTAAGCCTTTGGCCTTCAGGGTTGGGGGGCAGAGCCTGAGGAAGCCAGAGCACAGGATCTTTACACAGGATCATCTCAGGTCGTAAGCATGGCTTCAGTTTACTCTAATGTGCCCTGCAAACATTACCAGTTTCTTTGTGCCGTGAGGTCAGAAAGCTTGGAAAACGCTGCTCCCATGCCTGTTTTTGGGAGGAGGGGGTAGAATGGGAGGGACACTCTTCCTTTCTACCCTACTCCCACCCAGAAACCTAACCGCTCTCTTTATTCTTTTCTCATTTTGTCTCAAGCTCTACTGCCGTTGGCCTTTTGTAAAAGACTGTCCTTGTAGATGTGATGACCTGGTTTGTGTTCCCGAAACACTGTTCCTGGCAAAGCTGTGCCGTATCTTGCCTCAGTTCATAGCCTAATGCCCCTTTTATTCATCTCCTCCCTAGTTCTGTTATATTCTCCCAGGCTTGCTCTTCTTTGCTTTGTAGAAAGGATTTTACAGTTGGGCGTGTACCCAACTCCTTTCTCATAAGTCAGCTCATTGCTGAAGCTGCAGCAGTTTTACCCTTTGTTCTCTGTAGTTTTGTCTTTTGGCAACATTGACCACCCGGCCAAGCCCAGAGTTGCCACCTTCTTTCCTCCCCTCCTCCTTCTTTTACATAAATGCAAGTGGAGAAGCTGAGGGAGACACTGGCAATAGGAATAGTATTCCTCACTATTTTCTGCTTTATCTTCTTTCCATTTGTTTTAGGCCTTGTATTAGTCTCTGAGCCATGGAAAGACAGGTTATCAAACTGAAAAGTTTTTCTTTGGCTTTTTCAGATGAAAATTCTCCAGCCAACTTCTGGGATTCTAAAAACAGGGGTGTGACCGGAACACAAAAAGGGCAAATTGTATGGAGAATTGAGCCCGGGCCCTATTTCATGGAACGTAAGTACCTGAGTGTGTAACATAGCTTATCATTAAACGTTACCTAATATGCAGAATTCTCTGGATCTTTTTGAATGTTATTTTAATAGCTTTTGGCTTGGATTTACGTATTTATGCCACGTCACCTGATGCTGGAGAATTTATTGTTTTGGAAAATGCTCATTAAACGTTGTTCACATATTTTGAAAAAAAATGTGTGCATGTATGCAGTTGGCTATCTATACCACGGATCAAAAATACTCAAAATGTTAAAAAAAAAAAAAAGGGATGTTTGCATCTGTACTTAGCACGGATGCACTTTTAAAAAAATCGTCATTCTCTAAATAATGTAGTATAATAACTATTGACATAGCATTTATGTTGTATTAGGTATCATAAGTAATCTAGGGATAGTTTAAATTATACTGGAGGATGGGCAAAAGTTATTTGCAAATACCACTCCATTTTACATAAAGGACTTGAATACCCATGGACTTTGGTATGTACAGGGGGTCCTGGAACAAATCCTATATCTATCTATCTATATATGTTATATATGTACACACATGTAAATATATACATGTACATACATAAAAAATATATATCAAAATATACAGTACATATATTAACATATACCTTATGAATGTATGGTATAAATTATGTATGGGCATTTTAATCATTACCTATTTTTGTATACCTTTATATTTACCTTTATGATATTTATATTGATTTCAGGAAGTAAAAGGAATAATTCAAGATTTCACTTAATTTACAAATTTTATTGGTCTTGAGAATACCTCATTATTATTTTTGCCAGCAACAGAATAACTTTGCATTTGAGTCCCAGTATTTACAAAATGCTGATGAAGATAATCTGGGCATACCGTTATGAAGGTCAGCTCACTAGGAATGAGAAGTTGGCTGCAGATAACTCAACCATTGCCCTGTTGATCCAATGTGATATCTATTTGCGAATTCAAATGCTTGTATATAGTACTTGTTTCACAGAAATATCTCATCTCTTTATTTTGGGTGAGGCAGATTATTTGCATTTGCCACTAATAATATCAACACTCAGTCCATTTTTGTGGGATAGAAAGATTGATAAATGAATAAGTGATTTACTAATTGGTCCAGGTTAACTTCTACATTTACAGAATTTATTTTTCTTTGGTGTAGAGGAAAATGAGCAATTGTAAGTGTTTCTGTGTTGTTGAGCTCTGTGTGAGCATTAAGATTCCTGTATGCAAAAGATCTAATATAAGAGAGAGTGTGTGGATACTAATACTCAAGGATTATACTTATTAAACCTTAAAATAAAAGCTTTTTAATTTCAAATTAATATGAGGCTAGAAACAATGAGTTTACAATGTTTGCATTTACTACATAGAGTCTCTCTTGTAGTTGTGTCCCGTATCCAAGAGGTGTGCCGTATACCCTTCCATTGTGCCTATTGTGTGGGGGCACGCCAATCTCTCTCCCTCCTCCCCTCTCTCTTATCCCTCATTCCCCTACCCCCAACTTGAATTGAACTGAACTTTTCTCTTATGTGGATGTGTATTAGATTGTCTATTGGCTTCATATTAGTATTGACTACATTGGATACTTGCTTTTCCATTCTTAAGATACTTTACTAAAAAGAACATGTTTAAACTCTACCTAGGTTAATACAAAAGATGTGAAGTCTCCATATTTTTTTATGGCTGAATAGTATTTTGTGGGATACATATACCACAGTTTGTTAATCCTTCCTCAATTGATGGGCATTTAGAGTGTTTCCACATCTTGGCAATTGTAAATTGAGCTGCGATAAACAGTATAGTGCAAATGTCCTTATGATAAAATGATTTTTTTTTTCTTTTGGGTAGGTGGCTAGTAATGGGATCACAGGATCAGATGGGAGGTCTAATTTGAGTTCTTTGAGGATTCTCCATACTTCCTTCCAAAGAGGCTGTATTAGTTTGCAGTCCCACCAGCAGTGTAAAAGTGTTCCCCTCTCTCCACATCTGTGCCAGCATCTACAACTTTGGGATTTTGTGATGTGTGCTATTCTCACTGGGGTTCGGTGATAACTCAGAGTGATTCTGATTTGCATTTCTTTGATAATTAAGGATGTAAAATAAAAGGTTTGATTAAATGAAAACCTGCTACAAGCATATCTCTATTGAAGTATATATCATTTCTATACTATAAGAAGTTATTTTAAAGTTTAATGTCTATTACTTTGAATTTTCATTAAGGCATATGACAATTTCTTCTACTTAAGTAGGTAGGTCAGCATTCTAAAACCTTCTCTAATCCTATTCTGCCTCCTAAGGAATGTCTTCGTTTCATAGTCCAATTTTCTGGCTAAACACTTTCTTTAAACCTTAAGTTAAAGATAGTTTCAGAGGGAAAATGTTCATGATATAGCAAAAAGCAAGGTGAGGGAGAGCAGATACATAACAGCAGAAGCCCAGCTAATTGCATAGCTTATAGGAAACAATTTGGAAAGAAATTTGCCAATATGTGAACAAGAGTTGTCTCTGGGAGATGCAATTATGATTTGTTTTTCTTACCTATTTCTCCTTTTCTTTACTTCCCAACATTGACCCAGTGGGCATGGCTGTCTAAGAATTGAGGAAAATAACTGATAAAGACTGTGGGGAAATGGAATGGGAAATAGCTGCTTTTACTTACAATGTGATTCCTCCTTTGAAAAGATCGCAGGGTTTATGAAGCTGATCTAGCTGAGAAATATTGACACTGAACTTCAGGGGAAAGACAAAAACCACCTTCCTGTTGGCTGCAAAATGCAGGAGGTTGCTAATAATTATTGCCTATTGACGGGGTGTGCAGATTTATATTATGGGGCTTATAGAATACCTGGGAAGAAGTCAGTATCATATGCTTCTATAATTTGGAATATTATGTGAGGGAAAAAAAAACCATTTACAGAGTATCCATTTGCTCTGATTGATTTTCTTTCTGCCCCCCACTGTGTTTGAGATTCACAGTGTACTGGCTGATTAAGCTGTTGTAAATATCTCCATCTTGATAAATGATTTCTCCTCATCTCTCTCTAGTATTTAATAGAATACTAGCTCGACATTGAAGTGAGGATTTGGGAATGAAGAAAAGAGTAGGCTTTTTTCATTTTTCTTTGCTCCTTTAATTTAGCATTTCCACCTTAATTCTTCACACATAAAATTGGGAGTGTTATGTAGTGTAATGGTAAAACTGGAAATAGTCAGTGATGTATTTTTTAAGGAGTCAGAAAGGTAGCCTAAGTTAAAGTTCAGGGCAGTTGGTGGGAATTCAGAATATGTCTATCTTCATAAATCAGAATGTGTCCTCCAAATATACATCCCTACACTTGCAATGTAAGAAAAAAAAATGATGTCTATATCGATGCTTATAAATAAAGCCATGGTTTTCTTTCTTTGTTGGTTTGTTTCTGTTCCTTTGTTTTAAGCCCAGTGTCTGGCTAGAGCAT
This sequence comes from Galagoides demidoff, assembly GCA_963574575.1. Taxonomy (NCBI): domain Eukaryota; kingdom Metazoa; phylum Chordata; class Mammalia; order Primates; family Galagidae; genus Galagoides; species Galagoides demidoff. The sequence goes on from CAUYQV010111656.1 coordinate 32,058, forward strand.
TCTTAAGGGGACTTCACAGCATCCAGAAATTTTGTTTGACTCTCTGGAGCTGATGGTGTGGAACTTTAATAAAAATGGGGGGTGGGAGGTGGTTAGACAGCTTCTAACACATTTCCACTTCTGACATTGAAAACATACAGTCTTTAAAACTTTAACTTTTATCTTTACAAAGAAAATTTGTTAATTGTTAGCTCATCAGAATTCCAAACAAAATAAAATTCTCTGAAAATTGATCTATTCATAGATCTTTAGCTCATCAGAAGTCCTAACAAAGTTAATTCTCTGAAAATTGATCTATCCATATTCCAGGGCAAATCTGGATTTGAGCTCTATCTAGGCTATTTGCAAATGTAAGATGGCTTTGGCTTGTTTGTAAATCCTCAGAAGAGGCAGGTGACTCAGACTTACCTTGTTAGTAGCCCTACTTGAATGAGTTCAAAGTACAAAGATACGTATAAGTGTGGGTAGGTGACCTTCCTAGGCATTTGAGAGAAGGATCAGCTTCATCTGTACTTACTTGTCATGAGACTGTCAACTATTCTTCAAGTGAGCTTATGCTCAGAGAAGCTGAATGGGATATCTGCGCAGTATGAATTAGTGAGTGTTCAAATTGAGGAGGTTTCAAAAGTTATCTTGGTGTGCCAAGGTATCTATTTTATTCTATGTAGTCCTTCATAAATCATAGTCATTCGTTCATTCATATCTGCTTTTTGTCACCCATGGTAGAGTGCTGTGGCGTCACAGCTCACAGCAACCTCCAACTCTTGGGCTTAGGCAAGTCTCTTGTACAGGTTCCCAGCACAATGCCCAGCTATTTTTTTGTTGCAGTTTGGCCAGGGCTGGGTTTGGACCCACCATCCTCAGTATCTGGGGCTGGCACCCTACTCACTGAGCCACAGGTGCCACTTCCATCCATCTCTTCTATCATGAAATGTGTACTGAATGTCAACTTTATTCTAAGCACTCACTACATCCGGGATCAATGAGTGAGCTTAGAAATAGTAAACTTTAGCCTACATTATTATGCATGGAATTGCTTTGTGATCATTACGGAAAATAGCAAAACATTGATATTTGTATAAATTATATTGGAATTTTACATATTTACAAGTTTCAGTCCTAGTAAGTAGATATAGGATTAGAAAACAATATTAGAAGTACAAATGGCAAATAGGAGAGACAGTCTCATCTCTCAGTGGCACTCAGGTTGGTACCTTGCCAAAATCAGTCTTTAAAACTTTAACTTTTATCAGTCTTGATATGGCTTTTTATTTGGGGGACACAGGGTGTCCTCACTCTTTTATTTTTGCTATGAAATCCCGGACTCTAACCTTCTCTATTCTCAAGCCCCTTCCCACCAACATCAGAAGAGTCTTTTTGCCCCTTGAATAGAGATGCTTTTCCTTCTTCATCCTTATACTTTATATTTTGGGTTCAGCTAGTTCTCTAGTCCTGTTAAGTTCCTGCCACATTTACACTGGTTCTTTTATTTTCATGATTGTTTTTCTACCTTTAGCAAAGGAAAGCCTGGCTATTTCAGGCTCCATTAGCCCTTGTTAAAGAGAACACAACTTCTAGTCACCTATACAAAGTGAGCGTGTCACAGGGAATGTGGGCAAATTTCCTCAAAAGCATGAGGATTAAAATGTGTTTTACTTTTTCACAATTTGTGTCCTCCAAATAAAAGAGCTGCGAATAGGAACCAAAATATTAAGAGTTTAATTAAAAAAAAAAAATAGAGCAATGCTTAAAATCATGTTTTAGAATAAACTGCAATTAGCTTGATTTTTTAAAAGATTATTCTACTATTTAAGTGAAACAGAGATGATTAAAGGAAGAAGGACATTTATATTCCATCTATCTTTATGGTTCAAAATATTCAACTTCTAGAAACTTGGGAAAAATCCAGACTTTCTAAATAGAAACAAGCTGTTAACTACTGCCTCCCTGAATCTTGTCACCATTTAAGTGATGGACCAGAGCCCGGTCTTTGAGGCAAAACCATTTCTTACAGGGAGTGGTCTGAAGAACTTTTCTTCAGAGAGAGCTTGAAATGCACCCTTATATGAATGCCTAGGATTAATCTGAATTGAGATTGCTTTAAAAAATAATTTTGAATAGGTAATATATGAAAACAGTGTAATGTTAAAAAGATACAGAAAGAGAGTACATGTCTTCCTAACTTCATGCCACCCTGAAGGCAACCAGTGTTACCAGTATCAAGGTATCTATCTGGAAAAATTTTATCCACATCCAAACCCAGAAATATATTCTTCTTTTACATGGGTAGCAGAGTAATTGCTTTAATACACAAAGTCAGAATCACACACTGTCAGGCACGCTTTTCTTTAAGAACAGGTTTAAGTTACTAAACACTGTTCAGTGTCCCTTCTGCCTCCCGAGTCTCCCCTGCGGTAAGTCCACAGCTATGATGTCTCCTGAAAGATCACACCCTGCTCCCTTTTCCGTGGGGGAGGAGGGGCAGGCATAGTACTGCCCTGGAAGTGTCTTCATTTGTGTTTGTGAAAGTTAATAGGCTAAAAAAAGTAAAGAGGCTTCTATGTCTTGTAAAGCACTTAAACAGAGCACATGGAATCTTTATTTTTTAGTATTCCGAAGATTATTGAGAGGGGCCAGGGTATTTCCATGACCCATGGCTGGCTTCAGGCTATTCTGCAGAGACCTCAGGAGGTGAAGATGTCACTCCTGTGCTCAGCCAACAACAGGTCCATATAACTTAATCAGCTGGGATGGCCTTGCCCTTCTGATCTCTCTCTCTGTCTCTCTCACATACACAGAGGCATTTATAATCTGAGATGTTCCCTGCCATACCATCTACGGAAGATGGGATCACTCATTGCTCCTTGCTCCATATCCTTCATCTCTCTGGCTTGGGAGCTGGCCTCCTCCCTCATGGGAGGCTCAGTCAACAGGCCTGTGCTGGTTTCCACCTGCCCTTGGATCTGTTTCTCAGGAATAGCTTTTTTTTCCCTCTTGCACTTAGAAGTTACACATGGTAGCTGCAATAGAAGCCCGGGTACCTGGGCACCAACACTCCTCTTCTACCCATTTGAATATTCTTTTCAGCTCCCTCTTCGAATGACCAAGCTGTCCAAGCACATTAATCACGGTGCACCTCTCTCCCTTGCTCAGAGAAAAGTCCCCCTGAATTAGGGAAAGAGCTGCATTTTTCAATTTTTGTTTTAAAAATTATGCTTTTTAAAATCTTTCATGATCTCCTAAAACACTAAGTAATATTTGTAGTTGAAAACTCCCACTCGGAATGGAGCGTTCCTATATTCGAAGGGGCAGAAATCTGCACTGCTGTCCTATTCAAAGAGCCGGCTGGTCTTCTATCCAGGTGCAGACAACTCCCGGTTCTGTCCAGGACGGTTTTTCTCTGTGGTTTTGTAATGGGTGATGTGTGTAACTGGCTTTGCACTTCTGCAGCATAGCTCTGCAGAGCTTTTTATAATATTGTGCACAAAATTTGTTTTTATGAAATTCAGAATAAATTGATTGTACATGTATAGTTTTAGGAATTCTGTTTGGCTGCATGAATTGGAGATTTTTGTTATATCAAGGAACAAAATAGCTCCTCACATGGGTCAGCTGGCAAAGCAGTCCTGGTTATTGACATCCTCCAAATGAAAATAAGCAGGAACCATTATCGTTTGGTCTCAGTCTGTTACCTGCTAACTATCAAAAGCATCGGAAAACAGCAGATGGAATCCTAACTTAAGAAGGAGTTAGAGGAAGATGTCTTTAATAATGTACTTCTCTTGATTAAAAAGCGACTGCTTACTTACCATTGATTTGATCCATGAGGTGCTGCTGGCAGCAGAGTCAGGGACTGCTGGTTCCCCAGCATTCAGAGTGTGATGCTAATGAGCTCGTGCCCACAGAATTCAATCTTCATGGATGTCACCGAGCTTCGTTCTGTTTTGAGAGTCCTTGTGCACGCTGCTTCGGTTTGTACTTGTAGACTGCGTGCCATTGGTCTTGGAAGAAAGCCAATGGGAGGGCGGTTTGCTTAGATCTATGTACCTATTACTATCAGAAATAACCCAACCCCTGTGTTAGTGTTCATGAAATCCATGAACATGCAAACGAATAGTCGAGCTAGGCTCCCTGCCTCTGTCATCTCACTGTTCCTAAAACCCAGCATGCTCGTTCCTGTCTCCCTACATTTCTTCCTCCTCCCCGCCCCCCGACCCTCCCTAACCTATTTTTCTCATCTCTCATCTGTAAGACCTTCTTGTTCCATGATGCCTTTCCGACTCCATCCAGACCCTGCTAACCCTCTGAGTCTCTGCGCTTTTCTACCTGGTGCTCTATTTTTTTTGTGTTTGTCTTGTACTTTGTCGTGCCTGTGATGTCCTCTCAGCAGCTACACCATGAAACACCTGCAGACCGGAAACCTTTCCTGATTCCCTTGCACTGTCTGCACAGTGCGGGCCGTGTATTGTGGTGGGTACATAGTAAAAGCCTTTTGCCTGGTGATGCTAATTAAATTATGAGTTATTGGGTAGACCTTAGTGTACATAAAGGAAGAACTCAATGTTTTACCCCACAACAGAACTTTTTTTCAGATGCAGTCTTTGGTCCTTGATAGGAAGAGTGCAGTGGCCCTCTCATAACTATCCTTCCTTCTGGAACAGGATTTTTCTGCAGTTACTGTATCTTTCTCTTAGAATGAAGAAACCAAATACTCTGTAGGAGGCTGTTCAATACAGTCAGAAAGTCAGGGGAAGATTACCATCTGTGGGGAAATACATAGAACACCCCCTCCCCCCATTAATAATCCAAGTGACTCAGCTGAGAGAGGAGCTCCCTCCTGGAGCTCAGGACGCTGCCTCAGGGGCCCATCAGCATCATTACCTATACAGAACAAGCCCTGGGAAACTGTGGCTTGCAGTGACACTTCACTGACTCAGATGCTCTGTGGACAGAGGAATTCCAGAGAGTGTCGGTTTATCTTTGACATACTTCAGCTTCATGTGCTTTGGAATTGTAGTTAGTTTCCAAAAACCACACTTGGCATTTATATTGCTTTCTATTAAGCTAAAATGATCAGAACATATTATGAAATGTATGGATTCTCACATGCTACAAGATATATATAGAAAGAAAAAAATATGTATAGATAACAGTTATTCCTAGATATGATCCCTGCCCATGGATGTGTTTAAGTAACTTGGAAAATTCAGGTAATAGAGATTTCCAGACCCTGTCGCTAGAGAACCTGCTCCCGCATACTTCCATGCTCTGTTAGACTGCGTTTTCTCTACTTCCATTCACAACGAACTGCGGTCTGTGTATATCCTACGGGTTATGAGTGAGGCCGGGTTTGAGTCCTCATTCTCTCATTCCCTGTCTGTTTGACCTGCCAAACCTCAACATCTCATCTGTAATACTGGGACGAGATTCTGCCTCCCAAGGGTGACGTGAGGGTTAAATAACAACACAGATGAGAGACGTAAGGTTGTGTCTGGCACATCCTGGAACACCTCAGCAAACTATTTCTATTTTTGGCGTGTTGTTTTCATGCATCATTTTCCGATATGTCTATGGTTTTAGAAAGTTTCAGAGACGCACATCAATCAATTGGAATTGGTATAATCTATTGCCTCTGATTAGGAAAGAAGGGTCCATTCAAAGAGTAATGAGTAGGATTGGCTGAGAGGTTGTAGGGTGGAGTTCTTCAGTGGATCCCTAAGTGAGTTGTTTCAGTGTGTAAGTTGTTGTTTTTCTCTAATTGCTTTACAGCGGAGATAAAAATCTGTTTTAAATACTACCACGGCATTAGTGGAGCCCTGCGAGCCACGACCCCCTGCATCACGGTGAAGAACCCCGCTGTGATGGTGAGTGCCCTCGGTGCCAGCTTCCTCCTGAGACCCATGCAGAGACGCGATTTCTATTTTTGTCCTTGCAGGCCTGACAGCATTATGAGAAACAATGAAAAAGGAAGCACATTTAAACAGTGTGGGTGCTGTTTTAGGAAAGGAAATAACTTACAAGGCTGGCAAAACCGAATCACTGGTCCAAATCCGTGGAAAAGTATGATTTGATTTACAACAGTTCTGTGCAGAGTCAACTCTTCAGGGAGCCCACTCCTAAAGCCAAGAGCGAGTGCCCGTCATGGAAGTTTTTAAACTTAGTCTGGGTGGCCGGTCAGTAGGAAGCAGTAGTGTTGCATCTTAATGTGAATTTTACCCATTTTAATAGTGGGCGATTCTACCTGCCAGTCAACTCAATGAGCTTTTGCCCCAGAAGGGGTGTGAGCTGGGAGTCATAAATGCACTCTTTCCTCAGGAGGTCTTAGCCCTGACCCTTCTCAATGCTGAGTTGGGGTCTAGTGCCCAAAGGTACTGTGCATACTTTTTGTAAAATAGGGCTACTCAATGGAAACCAGTTTATCAGTCTCTCAGTTGGAGAAACAGATATCTAATTTACGTTCAGAGGAAACTGGTTGTGTTGGACTTTCGAAAGAAAGCATGTCCATTTCCAATGTGATACTTTTTAAAGGATAACTTTTCACCATTTTATGATTTTTTAAAAAATCAATAGACCAACTTCAGAATCTAAAAGTCTCATAATATATGGTTCCACTGTACATAGGTGGTTTGAATCAGGTGGTTTGGGGTGATTTTACAATTTAAGAGATATAAATCATTGCAGTTTTTATTAGCCCATTAAGGTCAGGCAAATATAGTAAAAACATACTGACTCCCATAACATAGAATCTTTTTGTGTGTGTGTGTATGTATAGATAAATATTTACAAATACGTGCAGTTTGGGGAACAGTAAGTGGGGTAAGTGGTCAGGCTGAAATTCAGAGAGCAATCTCTGCAAATGACAGTTTGAGATTGTCAGGCTCACCCTCTATTGTTTCTGATGGCACCTATGCCTCTATCAAGCTCTCTTTCCCTTTCATTTATTCATTGGAACAATCATTCTTAGATGCCTGCCAAGTGCTAGACATTGTGCCACTGCTATAGGTGAAATGCTGAGGAAAAGACAATCATTAATCTCACTGGTGTGGTGGGAGAGAGAGACATCAGTCAAATTGTATTTATTTGGGTAATAATCGTATGGGGGGAGTAAATGGGGCTGGGAGAGCACGCACTACATAGTAGGTTTTGTCCTGATCAGGAAAGTTATGGAAGACGTCCCTGAAGAGGGCATGTCAGAGGGACAGTCTAAAGGATGAACAGCAATGACACAGGCGAAGGGGCAGGAGGAGCACTTCAGGCAGAGGAACAGTGTGTGCAGAGTCCTCAACATCTACGCACTCTGCTCACGTTAAAATTATATTGCAGTTCTCATTGCGGTAAACATAGTATAGGATATAAAAGATTAGCCCATAATTACTATCTGAGACTTTGAAGATCACCAAGAGAGTAATAATTGTTAATTATTGTATCTGCCATGTCACACCGTAAGCTCTGGAATGGACTTTGCTCTAGTTAATATTCTAAAAAGACATGGTACAAAACTAGAAGAGTGAGGCTGTTTACCCACTGTGTATGAAATTAGACCAGCGCTTCCAAACATGATTAAACATTTCTGGACTCAGACTTTTTTAGACTTGAGAAGTTTCAATATCCAGATATTGAAGGCAATGGGCGTTTACAATCTGGGGAACATTGATTTACTTCCTTTGATGTTGTATTGAGGTCACTCTGTCAAAGCCTGTGGATAGTTTGGGGATAGTTAATTCACTGTAGACAGGCTTTAGAGTACCTTAAAAGCATCATAGACACACACTGGCAATCAGAGTAACACATTTTGGTTCAAAGACTGACTAGTGGGATTGGAGGTTAATTGATTTCTGACCAAGATGGAGACAGTTTGGTGTATATCCAAAACAAAAAGGCTTTGCCCCATGGGCACCTCATTTGGGGGTGAGCATTATATTTCTATACTAGCATGATGGCCACCTAGGAATATGACAAGGGTTTAGTTATCACTACTAATTGATAACATTGCTATTCACAAAGCCCACCTAGTAGGGTTATACCACGACCAAATCAAAGAATAGGCCTAGAGGAAGTAACTGGCAAACTCCCCATAGAAGGAAATGAACTTCCAGCCTAATCATGTGTTTTCCTTCTCACTATCCTTTTACAATGAATCAAGGACAGAAAAAAAAAAAATTGTGCCTTCTCTGTCATTTGTATTTTGACGTCATTGTCATTCATCAGAGTACACAGCAGTATGTGTCTCAGACACTTGGAACAGGAAATCCTTTGGCTTCAGGGAGAGATTAAAGCGGCCATCACTCACTACCACGTATTGTTTCAGTACTTGGTTGACATTGTTGCTTTTGGGTTTTCCTGGAATGAGTCTGTGGAGCAAGTTTATTTAAAAACTTCTCTCTAAACACTGAGTGCAGATGTGTTTATTATCACTAATGTCCCCATATCTCATGGTAATGCCTGGTCTTTTCTGGTTTCATTGTAATGAATGGTAAAATTGAATTTTTTCAGAGGAGCATATTGCCAGATTTGCTGTGCAGGACACTGTTTTTCTGTGAACTCTTTGAGAAGTGTGTTTCAGGTTAGCCTTTGGTCAAATGGTGAATTACTTTTGAAAAGTGAGAATTAGAGCACATTTTCTTTTGTTTCTCATAATTTCTGATAATGTTTTAAATAGGTTTTAAATAGATTATGAATCTTTTTAGTCTCATTTATAACTCACATAGCACAAGTATCCATAGCAGGCAGAGACGGCATGTTTTGGAGGGTGGCTCATCTTACTGGGCAGTGTGGTTCATTTTAGGGGCAGCCACGCTTCTCGGGTGTCTTTCTGTGCTGAGTTACTGAAGGAGGGGCAGGTTGCTGAGTGTGTGTCTCAGTTGTCCATTTGCACTATCTTACTGTAGTCTAGGGTCATGAGTGGTGAACGCAGGCTGAGATAGTCACAGCCATCAGTTACCTGGCCAGTTCACTGCTGCTTTTGCCCCAGATAATTTGGGAATGGTGAGTCAGAGGAAGAATAGATTAATAATATGATAAACCACATGTGTTTGTTGAGACCCAGTTCCACGGTCTTCAAGGATTCAGTTCTCTGGGTGAAGGGAAATAAAGAAGCCTGGGTGACACCCTGGCACATTGTAGACAACACGTGGAACAATCAGGAGTCAGCTAAATGCCACACAAAATAGTCTTGACCAAGGCATGGGAATTACAGCAAAGACAGTGGAAATTTGTATTTGAAAATTTGGGCTCAGCACCTATAGCTCAACCAGCTAAGGCTCCAGCCACATACACCTAAGGTGGTGGGTTCGAATCCGGCCTGGA